>PNEQ01041400.1:0-174415 GCA_003012365.1 Medauroidea extradentata
GGTGGCTCTATCTCTTATATTTTCTAGTATTTTTCGAAAAATGTTTAAAAAATTATTTTTTTCAACGTGGCGTAGCTCCCTTAATATTTACCACAGAATAGTGTTGGTTTATATACCCCACCTTATTTTCCATAACGAATCCCCTCCCGGACTTTGGCACATGAATTCTGGTCCACCCTGTATATATATATATATATATCGCTGTCTTTCTTTCGTCAGACTTAACATAAACTCAGGTAGCCAAAGCTTTATTAAATTTTCGGCTTTGCATGTTTTTAAACATAGATCATTGGGTGCTTGTTTCACTTGAGACACCTGGGTGGTGTTCAGGCATGGTAGGGCGTTACCACACCTCTCAAAGTTCACAAAGGTTGTCAAGTCAGACGTTAGGAAGTAACGCAATACTCCACGGCTAAAATACTGAGAAAGAAAAGTAATGTTAGGTAACTCGGGGGGAAGATACCAGCTGAGGGAATATGTCAGTCATAGAGGTGGTTTAAGTTTATTTAATATTTTTTTAAATATTTTTTTTAAAACACGCATAGCTCATTACTGACTAACACAAATGTCCAACGAAAATTGTACCGCATCATAATACTTTTTACACAATATATTCAAACATTATGGCTTTAAAATTCCTTAGGTGATGAATCTTCCCCGAGTTACCTTACTCAAAACAATATAAATGGAATTTAATTGAATTAATTGAAATTTACTCATAAAAATTGGTTTCGTAACATGGCTTATGCAACATATCGTACTAAAATGATACCAACTATATTTTATATTGTTATTTTAGCTATTGTCGTTTCAGCTCATTATGTTACCTTAATATTTTTCTTAATTTTTATTGTTAATTTTACTATAGTCAATTTAACTTGACACTTTCTTTTCATGAATACATTGCATTTAATTGACGTTTGCCTATCACGCTGTACGTTGTGTTAAATGGCAAATATATACTACGACTGAAATAGATACTGATACGTTGAAATTACGCAGGCAGTTTCATTAAATTCACGTATTGAAAGTGTCAAAATGCTCACGCGCTGGCTCGGTAGAATTACGTATGTTCGTGTACACTTGATCTTGAGGTCTTCCTAACAGACGACGTGGCAGCTGGTTCTCACAAAAGCATATTAAGAGAATCAGTGTTTGACACTGGCTGATTGCTGTCTAGGGACAATATTGTGTTAGGTTATACAGCCGTGTATAATGAGACAAAAACGAACTGGCGCGGCGGCTTGAACTAGGCCTTCGTAACCGCGTGGTCTCATTGTCTTCGTCATCTTAAGGTGGATTTACAATGTCACGACAGTCCGACATCATATCCCCGACACCCACGAAATTTTCTCAACCACCAGTTAAGTTGCGACTTGGTCGGAGGGACCTTGTTTCTGATTAATTGCTGAGAAATTAAGTCGGTGCTAGATATATTTTTTCGGTCTGTCGTGGCATTGTAAACCTACCTTAAGGTCGCCGCCTACCCGCGCGTGAGAGGCTGAAAAGCGACGGAGCAATAAGTTCGACATTGAAGAGCGCATCAAATGCCGCGTCGCCTCAACGAGTCAAGCGCTGAACTAGCGTGCAAGGTTCCGGCCGAACGGTTTTTACATATGACATCCAAGCGGTAACGATATAATTTTACTGGTGGAAAGTCTGCAACTAAGTTCAGAGCATGTCGCAATCTGCGTTTCACATACATCCTGTTAGTACATTTATAAGTACGGCAGTTGGAAAAGGCCGTTTTTAGCCATGTTGGAGGGTTTATAAACAATGTTTTTAATGAGCGTGGCATCTTCACAATGGGGTTCCGACCTTGCCTGAAGTTTGTTTTCTCGTACGTTGGCACAAACAGCACACGTGGAATAGTTTCGTAGAAATAACCTATTTACAAACAAACTGCAACGCATTTAAAGCGTAAGGTAGGCGGCCGCCTTAAGCTCAATCGGACAAAATAAAAACTAAAATATACGTTGCCGAATAATTGAGATAAAACACGTAGAAAGCCACATCAATGGTGCCACACTCTTAAAAAACTTCTAACAAATATTGTGTTCATAGTTTAAATGGTCGCGATGAAGAAAAGAAGAAATAATTTTAACCCCTTATTTGTTTTAAGTATTATTAATTTTATATTTTAGCTCCTACTCTTACGTCTGATAAAGGCATTTTATTGACTGTTCAGTCCAACTTTCCATCAGCAATTTATCGACGTGAAATAGGAAGTGAGATATAGCTGTACTTAGGCGGTCGCCTACATCGAACATTCATCTCGTCTGTGATCCAGGAAGAAGGAAGAGATAAGAGTGATACTGGGACATACAGTAAGTGCCACATCGCCTCTATGCGCAAGAAACTAAATCGGCAAGCAGGTTTCCTGTAAGTGACTCGCATGAACGTGAATATAAGAGGTGATCGAAAAATTGTATCGTATGAAAATACACAAAAAAATTAACTGCATTTTTCTATCGCAGTTTTACTTGTACCCAGTGATTCTATTCTAAACCATAATAGACTGTATAAATCACTTATTAACGATACGGGGCGGTTTCGAAATGTTAGTTACAGTATCCGTACTATTTTGAAAGTACGTTTCATGATCGTATGAAATGTGTATTGTTTCTACAAGTAAACATATTTGCGTCAAGTTCAATAGTATCATTAAAAATAAGTTTTCTTCTACCACTCTGTAACGTATTTCAATAGGTAGGCGACAGCCTTAGAAGGGAGTGTTAGAAAATTTTATTGTATTTTCAGTTTTTGAACCATAACATTTATTCACATTGTGTTATCATAATTTTCTCTTTGACAAAGCATAGAATATATTCTTGGTAAACTGCTTGACATAAATAATAATGGAATCTTTCGTTGATTTGTCATGCAGAATCATTGCAAGAGAATTTTTGAAAGTTAACCTAATACTACCACGCGCTTCAAATGCGCTGTAATTTGCAGGGTAATACTTTTTTTTATTACGAAACTATGCCACATGTGCCCATTGTATCAATATTTGAATGTAATTGTTAAGAAGATACCGTGCTCATTTAAAACACAGCATCGAAGTCCAACAACATAGAGAAAACGACATTTTCAGACTGCCCTACATCAAAATATACTAGCCGGATGTATGTGAAACTAAGATAGAATCGTACACCGTACTTTGCTACAAACTTTCCACCAATAAAATTGAATGGACACCGATGAAAGTCCCACAGTAAAACTGTATCGGCGGGGATCTTGCGTGCAAGTTTAGAGCTTGGATCGTTGTGTCGATGCAGTATTTTATATTCGTTTCAAGGTGGCCCTAATAACTGCGTCACTTCTCAACAACTAACGCGCAAAACCGCTCAAGGTTGGCGGCGCCGTAAAATGGCGTAAGCAGAGGTAAAACTAATTTTCCAACATATGGAAGCAACGAGTAAAAATAATACTTACGATGAATTCCTCATACTTAATAACTGTTCACATGAAATTATGTTAATATTTACGCATAGTTGACAGCTATGGTACCTCGTCTAGCTCATACGAAGTAACACGAATTTGGTATTTAATACTTCACTGTAAACATATATTCATTACGATTTTAGATTTGTTCAATTTACTCGCAGAAGTTATGACGTGAAATAATGGAAACAATTAAGTGTAAATAATATAATGTAAAGAAACGTATGTGCAATCTTGGATTAATCGTTTTCCGTCAAAAAAAATTATTTTAATTTAATAAAGCATACCGCCTTAGTTTCTACGGTGAAATGACACTAGAGTCTTTATTCGCGTACGAAAATATAATAAATACAAACGGCGGCTCCGAAAATTGCAGCATTTAATTTGAGAAGAAATTTTTATTCGTACGTCACATAGAAAAAATAAATACAGCAGAGGAAAGTTTCCGTCCACCCTGACTTAACTTACATTCTATGCAAATAATTATATGAGAAGTGTGTAGCCTATATATGCCATGTATTAATTCATAAGGTAAAACAAACTTGTGTGGAATATCGAGAATTCATCAAGCGATCCATATTTATATTAACAAAAATAAATTCAACGCTTTTTCCGCGCTTGGTTATTAAAACACATATTTCATTCGGTCAAATCTAATCGAAGTTACTTCCATTTCGTAAACATTGCATAGCATTTATATGTGGATTTTTTAAATATCGGTATCACGCGTGTCCTTACGAATACGAACAGTTTAAGAAGTGCTACAATTATGTCGCGTCCATTTAGTAGTATTTCGGTTCAAAATCACGTGATTTAAAATATAGGCTTGTTCTATTTCCGTCCTTGGTTTCTTGCCCGTGCGCCTTAAGCCCTTATTCTCTTCATGAAGTTGTGTGCATTTATTAAATCCGATTTAGGATTTGAGAAGGCTAAGTGGCTCGTGCACTCTGTTGAAGGATACATCGTAAGTAGAGATGATGGATTATCGCGGGAAAACGTAACTGTTTGCTGGAATTCAACACACGTTCAACACACCAGGAGGTATCTGGCTTCAGTTTGTGCTTTGAGTTGTTACCCTATTTGACTGAGCCAATAATAATCCCACTATTGTAATATTTGGTACCTATTATTGGTCTGCAGACAGGTGCGATGTGTCATAAGTGTATCACCGAATCATTTATGTTGCAAGAAACTACAGTGTTTTCAAGGGTATATTGGCACAAAACATTTTCGCGATATACCATAATCTCTAATTATAATGTGCATAAGAGGCCATGGTGTGAAATCGAATATCGGCGTGTGTAACGCCAAGTGCAGAATGCACTTTTGAAGGACTTGATGCTTGATAAGAGCCCTTGGGGTGTCAAATTGATCACAGCTCTAAAATATTTTACCATTTAATTCTCTTCTCACTTTGTGCCTTTCGTCTTGGTAAAATGGAGTAAAATAAGAGCAAGACTACAAATTTGATAGGCTCAGTACTCACCGGTATCCTGGAGTAAGCCGTCAGCCATACCCAAGGGTTGTTGGGGGACTGGCCCTCGGAGAGGGGCGCCCCGGTGCCGTCTGGGATGAACTCGACGCTGTGGTCCTCCATGGGGTCGACGGCAGCCCTCTTGTTCCTCGCGACGACCCCGGGACCTTGTCGACCGCAGCGGCTGTCCACGTGGCCGATGTATGCGTACAGCCAGCAGGCCACGCCCACCTGAGCTGCCAGCAACAGCACGAGGCAACCCCGAGACACGCCGGACCGACAACCACACCCGTCCTCACCCATGTTGTCACGCCTAACTGCGCGTCGACATCACCGACTGCCGCCTACCCCGAGGAACTCTCCAGTGTGTCTGCACACGCCATCGCAAGGAACTTCCTGCTTTCCAGCCTAAGTTTGGCTGGCCTTAAACCCAGGTGTGTATTCTTCGAGTTACTACTCGGTTCAGGTGACCCAAGCCACCTTCAAAACGAATCTTCTTATACCGGATCGACAGTGTTAACTTTGAAAATAAAGCGCCCTCCTCCGGCTTGTAAAACGAGAAAACCTCGTCCCCAGCTTGTGATCGGAATTACTGGAGAAGACGGCCTCCGATGGCTGAGGAGAGTCCTGCCACTCTGGGCGGCACGTGTCGTACGTCGCGTGTCTGAGAGCAGAACGACGACTGAAAGTCGTCAACGCACCCGCCTGCAGTGAACGCCGCGCGCGGACTGGGCGCCCCGACGCTCAGCGGGGGACGTGCGCTTGCGCCAGCATCTCTACCCCCCTACCTCCCCCCATTGGCCCCTACCACTGTGGGATCTCTCAACTACCCTCTCCACAGATACCGTCGCAAGACGACAACGGTCGTGCGCGGCTTTAGGCAACGTCCCTCGTTACTCGCTTCGTTGTTATAAGGCGAGTGTTTGAGGGGAAAACAGATGCCATTTAAGCTCCCTGCGCTTAGAGGCAATGAGTATTGTTGTTAACGAGCAAAAGTCGCCTTTAAAGCCCGCGCACACTTCCAGATCTCGATCACGCAAATTTAAGCTGCAACAATGTGATATTATTGCACGTGTCGAAAGTTAAAATATCACACTACAGATACTTTTCTCCTCTACATTAACGAAACTAAATGCCAATGACTTAAAAATGACATGTTTAGCCTTTTTCACAAATTTTCTCTTTAATTATATGAGATAAAACCCCATGAAACGTTCATAAATAAGAGCATTTTATATTACCTGGAAATAGTATTCTCAGAACAATTAACGGGATACGGGTATACATGCAAAACTGGGTTTTCTAGGATAAATTCTTGCTAGCGACTAGTCCTAAGAGTACGAACAATTAATATCGACGATATGATCCCAGACCTTTTGGCCATTGTCGCAATATTCTCGGCCTTTAAAGTTCAGCTGCGTCGGAAGTTGTAGGACAACCCATCATTTCGGTCAAAACTTCGATCACAATACTCAGAGTAGCTGAATGGTTACGCTGTTGAAACTAGAGTCATTAAGTATACACCTAAGTCAGTTTATTTTACAGAATAGGCAAAGGTCACGCATGCTGCCAAAATTCAAGTGAAACTAAAATAACAAATGTGACTCAAGAAATTTCATGAACGTGTTCCTAGTACGCCTTCCATATATTTTGTGCTTTAATCATATTCGTCAGGGAAACTGATGGAAGATACAATTTGTAATTTTGAATTAATTTTAATTTTGTCCTATAAATTTAAGGCCCTATTTAACCGTTGTTTCGGTCTTTCGTGGTTTACCTAAATCACTCCAAACGAATCCTGTGATACTTTTTTAAAATACGAACTTGACAATTTTTCTTCCCGTTACAATATGGCTGAACAATAATTGATCCTATACCTAATGGCCTTGCTGTCGAGTTATGATGATCTCGTTGACAACGAGACGTTAAGAACTACTCACCTACCACCATTTTCTGCATTAATATTTTCTATATGTTTGCTTCTTGTATAACTACTAACAAGTTTGTTCGTATTTTTGTTACGATTTGCTTCTAATACAGAAACAATTGTTTCTTGGTTGCGAAAAGATAGTTTCAATAAGAAAATTTTACATTATATTACATCCTTGTACACAGATTGTTTTAAAAATGACGCTGCTAAATTCTTAGCTTGGGAGAAACTGGAATCTCTATGTATAAAAAAGAACGCTGACTGACTGAATGACTGACTGACATATCAAACTGCAGCCAAAACCACTGGACCTAGAATCGTGAAGTTTTTGTGTGGTTTCCCCTCAGGTCGTAGGCGAGCACTAAGAAGGTATTTCTCTAAATTCGACCTCTAAGGAAGTGAAAAGGGATGAAATGTATTTTCGAAGAAACGTCGATAGAGCTAGAACCCGACGGCCTATTATCGTGATTTTAACTTTAATGGTACACGCATAAAAATGCGTAATAGCTAATTTCAGGATTCTTCGGAATGCAACATTCAAAGGGGTGAAAAGACCATAAAATTGTTTCCGAATAATTATCGATATATCTTACCCTTAGGGATCAAAATTTTTGTTTTCACTTCTAAACTATGCTTACGTAAATACCCAAAATACCATTCGAAGATTTTTTTTTCGAAATTCGACCCCCAAGCAATAAAAAGGTGGAAAACGTGTTTTTTTTTTAAGAATCGTCTATATGGCTGAAACGCTTATTGGCTATCGTCGTTATGTTACTACAGTTGGATACGTATAAAATGACTAAAGACATTACTCCAAGACATTTTAAAATTTGATAACTAGGGGATGAAAATACGTGAAATGTGTTCTCGATTATCCGTCTGTGTCTATCGGACCAATCGAGACGTCGAAGTGCTCTTTGCTTTAGATTGATGCTTATGTAAACATCTAAAATACCATTTTAATTTATTGTTCGAATTTGGCCTCAAAGAGGTAAAAAAAAGGATAAAATTTGTTTTAGATTCACAATCGATGTATATCGACCACATTGATTTTTATATTGTGACGTAATTTTCGTTTTAGATTAATACTAACTCAAATACTTGAAAAGTAATTTCACGATATTTCGAATTTCGCCACCAAAGAAGGTGAAAAGGGGTGAAAAGTAATAAAATGTCTTTTCAATTAATCGTCAATATATCTTGAAACCAATGGGCTATTGCCGGTTTTTCACGTTCAAGAGACACCAGTAAAGTGGTGTAAAATGTGATTCAAGGGTTTTCCGAATTTATTCTCTAAGAAGGTGGCAAGATCTGGAATGTATTTTAGATAAATCTTCGATGTACATTGAACCCATCCAGATATTCTGTTTATTTTTGCTTCAGAATGATGATTAGTTAAACGATCACAAAGATGATTTAAGATTTTTCAAAATTCGAACTCTCAGTACTGTATAGTGGTGATATGTTATTTTTAATGAAATATCGATTTTTTTTGACTGAATTAGCTATCGTCGTGATTTTCACTTCATTTGGATACTTAAACGAATATGTGTGAAATTAAGACTTTTCGAAATTCGACAAATAAATGTATAAACTTTGTTTTTTATCAGCCAATGACACTTATCTAACCAGTAGAGATATTGAGATGGTGTTCGTGTCAAAATGATGCTTACGTGAGTACTATAAAAAAGTAACGCAAGTTTATACTTTATGTTATTAAAAAATGAGACTTAGTTTGTGAACTTTCAAGGCAGACTATCCGAAAAACAAGTACCACCAGCGAGAAATAAATTATACAGAAGTTTCAGTCTACAGTTCTATCGAGACGTGGTGTTGTGTTGGGCAACCCCTATGAGCCCAGGAAATTAATATTTTACATTTTTAAAAGTAGATTTCATGAATATTTTTGAGGTTGTGTTGTGCCGTTGTTTGTAGCACCGATTTTTTTTCATGAGGTTCTGGGCTCAAATTCCTTTAAACACTGTACAAATGTGCAAGTCTGACACACAAAAACTACATAGAAGACGAAATTGGTGAAATTTGAATAATCTCCAAAATTTGTAAAAATTGATTATGTAGTCCACTATCTACTGAAGTTCCTCGACAGCATCAGCCCACATATACCATCTTACTAACCTACTAACCTCAAGGTAGGGCATCAAAAACGTTTATATTTCTGTGAAACATTATCCCGCTAAAACTGCCTAGTTGGACTTAATTTCAAGTAAAGGTTTTGAAAAACAAGAATGTTATTGAGGGCACTATCACCAGTGGTTGTTGTGCTGGGGATAAATCAGTCTTCAGACCACGTAAATTACGTATTTGATTCTATTACCATCTTACGTATCTTACGTTTAAGTGTCTGTAATTACCCTACAACGTCAACTTCGCTGTGACTACATATAAGGCCCAGGCAGAGTCGCTGTTAGTGACAGAGACATACATAATACTGTTTTTTCACGTACACAGCTATAGCTACTTATTCTGCTACACAGTTAGCTCAACTAGCAGCTTGGTCATTCTAACACTTGATAACTGAACTACCAATCTGGAGTACAAAGAGGCTTTTCAATTAAAGCTAATTTTTTTATATGAGTAACGCACGCGAGCAAAGCCGCGGACACACCGCTAGTATATTATAAACATTATAAACATAAATCATATGTGTGAAAATATGAGGTGCAAACTTTGAAAAACCGGAAACCAACATAAAAATCCGAAACTGAACCAAACACAATTTCTATAAGGCTAACGTCGGTGGGTTGCACAGAGATATGTAGTCACATTTAGTAAAAATCAGGCGCAACATTGTGAGTTGTATGTTTTAGTTCCTTCTGGGACAGGAGCTGGAGTGTGGCTCCCGCCCGAGTGTGGCCCCACCCGCCATCTTGAATTACGTCACGACCCAGCCGCCATGTTGGAAGACCTTTACCTTAAAACTGACCTTGACCTTAAGTGTCAAATTACCAATTTTTTTCAAAATTAAAAAAAAAATTAAAAAATCAAAAAATTTTCAAAAATGTAAAAAAAAAATTTAATTATTAAAAATTCCGAAAAAAAAAACCTTCATCTTGTTTTCGGATGCCATATTGTTTCCGGCCGCCATTTTGAGGTTTCTTCCAAGTCTTCCGAAATTTTTCCGATTCTGCATTCCATTCTAACCCAGCACATATTTAATTAATAAAATTTCGGTAAAATTCTTTTTGTGTAATAAAAAGTATTTATTAAAAAAACTTTTATATAAAAATGTTTAAATAATGAACGAAATGTCTCACACAGGCGAGCTCCATCGACACACTGACTGACTTTAACCTATAAAGTTACAAAGCAAGAACCAAAATAGACCTAACCGGTGTGTAACAGCTCTTTCAGCCAAACTGTTACATGTACACCTATTTTATTTTTCATAAGGTCTTGCCACAAAACGTTTGTCGGTCAAATTCAGACTCATCCTATTAGTGTCCCAGTGATTGAAAACCACGATGATTGCCTGTCGGGTTCGATTCATATAGACGATTATTTAAAACATGTCACCTCTTTTCACCCCCTTAAAGTTCAAATTTTGATAAAAAAAAACTAATTGAATAAAAAATAAGTCCCTACTCACTACTTGCTTGCGTCTTTAGTAGAACCCGCTCTCAAAATTTCACGTTTATAAATCCAGCGGTTTTACCTGTGGCTTGATATCAGTCAGTGAATTAACCCTTTATATATAAATAAATAATTTTAATGTCGATTCGCAGTATAGTATTATATCCACTACATTCACTTTATGGTCAAATTGAAATTTACATATTCCGTCCTGAATCACAGTGTTTTGGGTGTATATATATATATGTGTGTGTGAGTGTACTGTATAGACTTAGGGTATTTCAGAAAATGTTATGTAATTGTTTGGGATACACAATGAGTGTACGACTGTTTTAGTGCAGTTATATTTTATAAGAACGGCACGAAGTCCTGAAAGCCATTGTAACATGCCTGTGGTATCCCCATATTGGAGGAATAATCTGTTATATGCGCCACGACATTCAGTTACGTGTCGGCAACAAAGTCTAGCACCAGGAAAAAAAGAAGACGAATTTATCAATTCTAGATATGTCACTGAGTGAACATATGGTGAGGATGGATATGAAAGCATCAAGCAGCGAAGCTGGACCCAGAAGTACGATTATTCGTTAACCGCTAAACCAAAATACACAAGTGCGTATTTCATTTATTGGAGCTACGCTTCCAGAAAATCAGCTAACTGAGACCAGCATGATCTTTGGATATCGGATGGCCACACACTGTGCGGACGCCGCAAGTTCATGACATTGTGATTACTTCTGTCTGTGAAATTGACAGGTATTAAAAGTACACAGGCTATTTACACTTGGCATGGTGGACATTACACTGATTTCTGGCACTATCAGAGCTGGTGGGCTTATAGTCATATCATAACTTACCACATGTTGTTGCTAGCTAAACTACCTAGTCTACCGAATACTATTCTGTCAGTGGCTTTAACTGCAACAAGAGATTGCTCACGACATGAACTGAACTCTGTATACACTCGCGATTGTGTGACGAACCGTCTGTGGTCACCTGCTAACGCGAACGCTAATGAAGTGCGTACTCTTCTGCAGTGATTCAGCACCATTGTAAGAACTTATATTTTGAGAATGTACTGCACACCTGTTAACCCCAACTTGCTATCGGAGTGGTCGAGTCCTCAGTGCCTACAGTTTCTACACTCTAAAAACTGTTTGTAAATTTGTCACACGTATGTATAGGGGCACATAGAAAGTATGTATGGTAGTATTTTTCCCAGACATTCGTGGTAGCACTCCTAAACTGCCCCATACTGCGTTTAGGTTATTTACTTCCTAAGCATTTTGGGATGATTTTTTACAGTGTGCATTGACACCATCTTGCCTGACTTGTTGGGTGTTGTTCCAGTAGTGGTGAACAAGGGGATGTGGTTTCATTGTGTCGGTTCACCCGACTCATTCTGGAGCAACTTTCCGTCAACTGTTATACAATACCACACCCCCCCCCCCCTTCACTTGGACTGACCACGAGGAGTCTATGGAAAGGCAACCAACGTTATTTGATCTCTCGCCATTAGACTATGTTTTATTTGATCACATGAAATCGTTGGTGCACGCGTTAAGCTGTATACCGCAGCCAGCCAAATACATTACCTTGTGATTACATTTAGCTAGCACAAAATGTTGTCAAAATGTTAAATATACACCGCGTATTTCAACGAGTGGAAAAATTTCGACGGTGTTATTTAAGTGGTGTAACGCCATCCTGTATTCTTTGATGAAGTTCGTCTATAAAAATCTACTAAACCATGTAAATTATTTGCTACTCAGTTAATTCCACCGAAGCATGTAATTAAGTCAGTGAATGGACGACTTGAAAAGAGGCGGAGCTTCAGTCAGGTGTGGGATACAATTCCTATCCCCATGGATACCGCAGCCGAACATAACCTTCATTTAGCTGTTTGGCTTCACATGTCCCGGGTGAGATGTACGTCAAGAAAATTGATTACTTGTTTGGAATTTGCCGCTTTTTCAGGTAAACATTAATCTTATGTATTTGCGTATCTTAACCATGAAATTGAAACTAATATGTTTTACCCTTACGTGCAAATCTATGAATGCGCAACATTTTTGCTTTCTGCCATCACCAACTAACAAATCAACATGTTTGTAAACAAGCTTTGTTTCCCACAGTATTTCCCTTGCGGTGTGACGTCAGGGTGCGTGTACTTCAAGTCTTCCATTCCCTTATACTCTTTGGCACATTGACTAATTTCGAACGCATACAATATTCGTAGAGTAATTTTTCTTCGCTCTGGTGACTATACCTTGATAGCCCAAACGATGTTAAAATAATGGTTTGTTCCGTTATCTTGTACCTCAGGTTTCACTATATTAACTGTTTATCCTATGTCAGCTACGCGCTTTGAAATCATGAAAAATTTTCGTAAGAAAATTAACGATTTTCGTATTACATTGCTTTTTTTATGTTTTTTTTTTTTTCAAGTTTTTTTTATTAAATTTGTAGGTAGTGTTTGTGTAATATGCTCTTTATATATTATGGTTCGGTTTTGCATGCTATTCACGACATGGGCTAGAATGGCATCAGCGTGAACTAATGTGTACGTAACATCAAACATGAAAGAAGTCTCCCTTCCCCATAACTTTGCCCAAGTCTATGCCTAAATGGGATGTTTTTAGAACGGATACATCTGGCCAAATAAACTCTTTGACGACACGCTTCGCGCTCGGGAGTACGGGCACAACGCTAATGGAAGGTACATCTCGATGCAAATTAAGTGCCGCACTATATGCGGCACGGGGAATGGTAGAGAGAGAGAGAAAAAAAAGAATGTTTGTGGTGTGTATCGCAAAGAGCGCCCTTTGTTGACGAACGGGACAGGCTAGAAAATAATGTAGTACGCGCGTTATTGTGGTCCTAGCCTTCTTTCAACCATTACAGTTTTCGTTTTGTTCGTTAGGAAGGGAGGAAAATGAAAAATCACCGGGAGCTTTTAGTCCGACGGTGATAAAGTACCGCTTCGCTCATGCCATGCAGCTTATATACCTTTCTCTAGTCTGCAGTTAGTTGTTTTCGTGAACATTATTTTTATAAAAGAAAATATAGAAGTTGTGGCGTTATTTTAGCATGGAAAGAATTTTCTTTTAACCTTGAGCTCGTTCCTCGTTCCACACGTAAAATGCCACAGCCTGTCCCAGTAAAATAACAGCCGAGGGTTAGAACACCAGCGTTTTATTACTGACCTCGTTCATAACATGTGTTAAGTCATACATGAAAGAAATACTAGTACTTAATCTTTTTACACTCCCTTATATTACCATTTCCTTTATTCCACTTCATTTTTGATATAATGTCATACTCGTGTTCCAAGTGTTTATATGAAATACTTTTTTTTTTTATTTTACGATAGTTGTTGCAAGAATAATTTTTATTTTATAATAAACTAATTTAAAACATAGCATGTGAAAATGAACAGCTTATAAAATTATAATATTTTTAAGCTGGTGTACATTAAATTGTACACAAAAACAGACATGTTAAGGGGGCGCTTCACATCAGCTTTCAACTTTTTTATTATTTTTATATTTGTACCAGATATTTTTTTCTTAGTTTAGACATAAATTGCGATAAAATCTTCCCCTTTTGAAATTTTTGTATCTCTTATAGTTTTTGCGTAATGAGTCGTAAACGTCAAAATTTGCACTTTACGGTTTTATGCACGCCCCTAAAACCAACTGACATACCAAACCGAACAAATTCAGTGTATAAAAATGTTGTAGGATGTGATTTGATACACATACAAACAAAAAATATATGGTTTTATATTTTTTTAAAAATTGTTGACATTTTAACATTTTTGTTTTAAATTTCAGCATTTTTATTAAATACAAAAATTTTTTGGATTTAATTATGTCAAATCATAGCCTACAACATTGTTATCACTGTGAATTTTTTCGGTTTGGTATGTCTGTTGGTTTTAGTGGCGTGCATAAAACCGTAAAGTGCAAATTTTTATGTATACGACTCACTACGCAAAAACTATAAGAGATACAAAAATTTCCTAAGAGGAAGATTTAATCACTATTTATGTCTAAAAAAATTTGGTACAAATATAAAAATAAAAAAGACGTTGAAAACTGAAGTGAACCGCGCCCTTAAAAACTACAAATTTCATCATCCACGCATAATATATTCAGAGATTAATTTTTCCCACTGTAAATTAAGTGACATTATATATTTTAATAAAGCTATCCTTTTTAAAGAACATAAGCGGTAAATTTCACAACACCACGCCCTAACATAACATTCCCAATGGTAGATTTTCAAATTCAAACGTCTACGCAGGTGAAAAAAGTTGCTCAGAACTCCCTGATTTTAAAGGGACCAGAAGTCGTTTTGGAATTGAAATTAATTAACATATTAATTATATTTACATTAGCCATTGCGACCTGATTTTGAGAGATGGTGACACAACTTGGTACAATGACAGGAGCTAGGAGAGGAGTTAGCCATGGACTTTAAGGAGCCATCCCACCATAAGCCTGGAGCAAATTTCGGGAAACCACGGAAAAAATTTCTGAAAAACATACAATTTCAAAGTTAATTAAAAATAGTGCTTCCATTCCTAACGTCTATAAAAAATCTTCACAGCCACTGAGTGTTTGGTAAACCACTTTATGTTTTCCATATTAGACTGTTTGCCCTGTTAGTAAAATTTTGTTGGTATAATAAGATTGGGCCAACATAAAAGTACATAAAAATACTACCCATTTTTTTCAACATGTTGCTTACGTTCATCCAACCATTTCCACGATTCATAAAATGCCTCCCTATGCTCAAGTCTAAAACATCTTCGAAGCATGTGAGATTTGTTGAAAATACTTTATCGTTTCTATTTTAATAATTTTTCCAACGTTTTCCAAATGGATGCTACTAATTCGGTAGTATAATAGACAAAAAAATGTGTGGAAAATTTTATCTTCCAGCAAAATAACTAATCACAATTTTTTTCAGTATTATGAGTTATCAGTGCGATGAAATATTTATTACAACTAAATCACTCATAATTAGAGTAATTTAAATACTACTGAATTTATGGTAATATACAAAATAAGTGCGTAGTTAATGTATCAGTAATATTAAAATGAAACTGTTTGATATATATGCCATTTGTGGCTAAAGTTGTACCGGTAAACAAATCTGCAATACTTGAAATTTATTTTAGCCTACTTTATTGAGTAATAACAACTTTGTTATTAATATTGAGCGTTATAGGTATATTATACATAAAATAGTTAAGTAAAGCATAATATCAACTCCGGAAAAATGTATAATAACGTATTTTCTTTCGTTTATTGCAGGTGTTTACACAGACGAAAATATTTCACTGATGATGATGTGTGTGTCTATATATATATATATATATATATATATATATATATATATATATATCGGGAAAGTCCTCTGACGAAAGTGCAAGAAAAAAAGATGGGGTTTGTTATTTTTGCGTGCATCTAGTTATGTCACAGAGAATACATAAATACATACACACACGACACACACGCACATAGGCCTACAAACTTTGGAATTTAATATATATGCCGATGGAACGTTCAATTTTCAGTAGGTAACTTCTCAGGAATCATGCGCTTTTTCTCATATGTTATTGAGTTTTTAGGTGATATGCTATGCTAATGTCCTCTCTCGCGGCGAGGACTTAGAGTTTTGAGGTAACAAAGACTAAAGAAACTCAACAAAGAAAATTAGATTGCTCACATCAAAGAATAACCTATGGGATATATCACATTTTGAGACCATACATGGAACCTAATCAGTTCATGATCTAAAGAATTTGCCACAAAAACTTGCACGTCTTCAAAACGTCTGAGGCCGGGTCTCAAATAAAGTGTGTGTACACTCTCACTCCACACTCTTACTCTCGCCCACTCTGGTTAACTCTTCAATCAAATTGAGACAGCCACCCTCGGATGCACCCTCAAAGCACTGCAACCTAGAGTGAGAAAAGGAAAGCTGGAAAAATACTTTTTATAAAAATTTTTGTGTGCGGTGAATCTGTTACCTACATTATGAAATAGTAGGCACTACAGCAAAACACAATCAAAAAGCGTTATTTGTGTATGACTGCAGTGGTCATATTTCCATAAAGGTACAAAATAATTTTTAATTACTTGAAAAACTTACCATCCCCTTGACACTTTATAAGTTAATAGTAAAAAAATTTTTTTAATACAATAATTTATTTGAATGTTCTAAAAATAAGAAAATAAACTATAAAGTAATTCGTATACGTCAATTTATTACGTTACACAATTTATATTATACAAAAGCTTGTCACGAGATTTACCTATTTAAAAAAACATATTCTTTTTCTTAGAATTACTTATGTCAAGATCAAATTACATATTGCATTCTTGCTAATGTGGCTTAGTAATAAGTATATTTACCTCTGTACAAAATTATAAAATTCACAATTCTCTTTGGTAGAAAATTGACTTATGTTTTGTTCTCAAATGACTTATTAAAATATTTTGTTCCTCTGGATCATCGCTCGCGATATTGAAGATGCAACTGTAAATTTTTGTTTCTCCGTGGTTTTTGTCAAAACTATTAAATGTGGAATCTCCCACGATTGAAGGGATAATATTTCACAAAAATATTTAAAATTCATTTGATAAAAAACGCACGTCTAATTTTTTTGAAATAAGAATATTTATCTGTAGTTAACCCTTCGATAAACAATCGCATACGTGTTTCAGCATGAATGTCTCTAAATCTTGTTCATTCCCGTCAGTTTCTACGAATGTTTCGTACTTTTACCTTCAGGTCTATTCGTGGCATTTCCCGCCCGTTATATAAACTTCTTAGATAACGTATTTCCAAAAACTATTATAAAACTGAATGTATTAATCAACAGAACCCCACACATCAATTTCCATATGTCCAAGTTCAAAAATTACGAATTTAAAATACAAACTTCCATCCCCTATTTAACCCGTTTAGGGAATGAATTTCTTACTGGTTATTACCTAGTTGTCCGCCCGTTGCTTTGGCCGCGTATAAAACTCGTAGCAGATACCAAAGCTCGAAGTTATTGCGCGATAAAAAATTAGTTTTTCACAGTGTTCTTGCTTGGAGACTTGCTATGAGCTTGCTTACGACACAGTTTAAAGTTGACAACCATGACATAGCCTACACTGGATTCTATCCCTGTACCTCCTGATAAGCAGTTTCGAACAACCTCACCACGTATGGTAGGCTAAGCACAAAGAGGTTGTATCACAGATAGAGTTGTAAAAGTCAACTCCGTAAATGTTATTTCTCTGTGGTAATTTTTGTTTTTCAAACTGCCTGCCTCGAACATTTTGCAAGATAGGTTATCCCCGTCGTAAGTAGTCCCTTCAAGGCAACCGAAGCATATATCAGCGTATAGAAAACAGTGTGTAACTGAATAAGCAGTCATCAAAAGAATAAATTGCCGCGATATTTATTCGGGTTTAAGAGAATTAAGGCATTTCACGAAAATATATATTTACGTATTTTCAGTCTTTCAGTGTATAGTTAAAAAAAAACATAAATATTATATGTAATTACCTGAGCATCCTTTTGAAGCAAAAATCATATCGGCACCTCAACTGGTTAAATATATATCAAGTATTAAGTGAAAACATATTTTCTTTTATTTTTACCTCTTTGTAGGTCTAATTTCGAAAAAAAACGAATTTTCGTTGTTTAAGAAATATGTGAGCATCATTTTGAAGCCAAACTTCGATATCTTTATTGGTTTTTGTGGTATAGAGGACTCATTGAAAGACATTTAAAGAATTTTCACCCCCTTAATTTTCAAATTTCGAAAAATTCTGAAACTGTATAATTTGTATTTATATTAGCATCATTTTTAATAAAAATTGCACCCCGATATATCTATTGGTTTAAGAGGGATCGACAATTCGTTGAAAACACATTTTAAATTGTTCACCCCCTTAATTTTCGAATTTCGAAAAATTCCTTTGCTTCAATTCCCACCGGTTTAAGCTGTGCGTTGTCTGTCAGTCAGTTTTATACACCCACTTGATAATTTGGTAAAATATGTTCACATGTACGAGTAAAACATTGAGTCGATTAATATATTCATCTTATTAATATGTATAGTATGTTAATTTTCAATTTGTTGCATGGTCTCTGTTGATGTAATCTGGTGAGATATTGTCATTCTTTCAAATAAGTTACTTTATGTTACAAAGTATCTGATGGTCCACAACTTGTAGCAACTGAAGTCTTCCATTGTAAAAGACATTTACTTGTTGTCACGTTTTTAAAAACTAACAGGAAAATGGATCCATGATTTCACTTTACTAGAACACTGTGGGTAAAATAAATATTGCATACTTGCACAAATATTACGTATCCTTAAATATCATAGACACAGACTAATGTATTTAGCTAATATACACACTAAAAATATTTTTAAAAAATTATTCATTGTCATACGATGTTCCTTACCTACCGGAATAAATGGTTTCTTCTGATAATTTATGTTTTATTTATATGAAAGTCCAATTGCGCCTAGGCTCGCTGTTTGAATAGTAACAATTGAAAAGTGTATGGTTAAAAAATTGTATTAATTGAATAAAATTATAGTACACAATCAGTCTTGTTGCTAAAAAAATCAATATATAGCACAGCACATGTGTCATTTTTAATATTTCACATACAAACATAACTATGTAACGTTTTGAAAAAGTAAATACAGTACTAAATAATAACACAACCACAGTTCAAAAACAAACTTTAATATTAACTATGTCTGTAATATTAATAACTTACGTATGCGTTGGCTTACGTTTTAACTTAAATTTGCGTAAAACTATTTACTTATTTTTTATATATTGCAATCAGTTTTGTAAATGGCTTTGAAACCACTTAAGTTGATTCTCTAAAACTCTAATTTTTTCAAGACTTTATACCAGCAATGTACTGTCTAAATAAATTAAATTTCTTTCACGTCTGTTAATAGTGCATCTACCAACAAATGTGCATCCTAGTAGTAGACTTTATACCATTAAATATAAACTTGGTTAATTTTTTCTTAATGACTTTTTCTAAAGTTATTGGTAATACGAATAACATTCTCCCTTGTAAATATGGAATATGTCAGTTATTTTACATTTATTTGGCACACTAGCTTATTAAAGAGATGTATTGATTAGTTTCATGATAATAGATATTAGCCACAGACTACACTTTTCATAACGGTATTTGATAAATCAATCTTCAATTTTATTTTAATAATTTAGTCCTCTATTATATTGCCTAATTTATATGTGTGGTAACACTGCCATTGTGTGAGAGTTCATGGAAACTTCATGTTATGCTGCGGTAAAAAAAGTTTTTATTTCTCAATATACCGATATTTTGTACTGTTACAAAAATATATACTTTTGACTAAATTGTTTAAATTAAAACGTAATTATTATTTTTTTTTTGCGATTTTGGTGTTGTAGCTAACCTCGCAAAGTATATTTATAATGTATACAAAAATATTTGTAGTTATAAAATCTAACTGAAAATTTTACTGACCAAGGCGGCACTGTCTAATAAAGCTCCTGTATGTGTTTGCTTTTAACGGTACGATTTTTTTTCTTTCTGAAATGAATCCACAGTTGATTGACAAATTCTAAATTAGTATTGTTTTAAACGATTACGTCCATAAACATTATAAGACGCTAAACCACATGTTTAACTCAGTGCTGAGAAATTTTCTAGAAGTGGAATTTGCAGCACGAACAGTATCAGGTGTTTCATGCTTGTCACATGACCATACGATTAATAAATATTGCGTAACATTGCTAAGGTATTCAACAACTACTAAATGATACAGAAATAAATATTTTGCACGTGTATTTTTAACAGGAAGGTTTGCACAAAAACTAAAACACATTTTACGTTAAGTTTTTACAAGTTAATTGCGATGTTTGACATGTTGTTTAACGTATTTTCCAAATCTAATGCCGCCTACACCAGAGCTCTGACGGGAGCAAGGCTAGGGAATTAATATATCAAATTAGACGTGACTTAGTACCTGAAGAATATACACACATATATATGCCACTATTGACTTTTTTCCATCCTGTCGGGGCTCTCATTGCTATGGACTCTTTTAGGCAGTTTTTATTACTACGAAAATTATGAACGAATAAGTATTTTCATTGTTAAAACACGTAAAGAAACACTATCTAATAATCTTCTGTCACTTTTATTTCGGTAGTTCAAAGCTAAAAAGGATTTCCGCGAGAACGATAACATTAAAATGACTAAGCACCACCGAATGTAATTTAACAAGCAAGTTCTAACCTTTCTCGCACTAGGGTTCCGATGTATGCAGAGCCCATAAGTCTGCCATATTGTAAAATTTAGTATTTTACCTCACGGTGACAAAATAGAAGACATTACTGTAAAATACTCCCATTTTGTCAACCTCCAGTCCCTCGATGAAAACCACATTTTAACTACATTGTTCAACACGACAGTAGCACACGCGCACGAACACGTGCCTACAAGCAGAAGGCGTTCTTTATTGCCGCCGGGTATCACATCGGCAAATGGGACATAGCCAGAGGTACAAACACTAGTTCTGCTTCCAACGCCCAAACTATTTATACTGCTCCATAAATCAGCGGAGACATTTTATTACTTAATGACCGCGGATGTTTCTTTCAATGCAGAAGGAACTGGAAATATCTTCGCGAACCCCTAGTTCCTTTTCTGCCCCTTCCAGACAAAGAATCCGGACTTGGAACGTTTCCAACACACACATTCCTCAGGGGCTCTTTCATTCTTTCTGCAAACCCACCAGAGAGAAATGAGATTCTTTTGACGATCCAAGGCGGCAGTTTCTGCTGAACGGCATGGAAGTGGACCAGCAAGATAGATATCTGATGACTTTCGGAAAATCTGGCACATTTTTTTAGACCAAGCTGTATGTTTTTTTTTCCGCCTTGCTATATCGTTGATTAACATAAAAAGGATGATTTATTTGTGTACGAAAAGCGTGACTTTAAATATACTGAGTTCACTGACTGATTTAAGTATTCATTTTCTTTCTGCGCTATAGGATGATGGTACTCGAGTAGATGTGTGAGCACCTACTAACTCCTGTAGCTAATTTCATTGAAACTTCATGGTTATGATTATAAGTCTAACTAGGATCTTAGATACAAGTCACACCTTACCGTTATCACACTAAACTTAAATTTAATAAATCATGCCTAAAATATAATTATGTATTTCTTATGGCTCGAATACTATGTTCAACGAATAGCTAAATAGGAATTTTTTGTAAAATATTGTTTGTTAGCCGTATCTTATTAATGCCCGGATTTTATTTAAAAAAGAAATTTTAAGCTTCAGTTTGCCAATCCCGAGTAAATTACTTTGGGTTATACTTCATATACAAAAAAAAATGGAAGCGTATGTTTTCAACAAATGTTTTAAGAATTGTGCCCCTAACAACATATGGACGCATCCATAAAAAGTTGATATAATATTAAAACCATCGCCTGTGGCAAGTGATATTAAAATGTTTCATGTCTTTGATTCACAAAAATATTGAACGATACTTTATTTGATGCTGTGGATTTTTTTTTGTGTTTATGTGTGTGTTTGTGTATATATGTACGTGTATGAATGTATGATATATAATTATATATTCAGAATGTCCGTAAACGGCCACAATATACGCACACCACTCGAATCGTGGGCTAAATTTGAGACTAGAGTGTTAATAACAAAATGTTATACGATGACTTTCATCGTGCACAATACGGCAACACAGCACAGAGTAAGTCACCTCTTGCGCTACACCTCTAGGTATAATTTCACGTATGTTACGTCAAATAAGAGTTCAGTCACGTTTGGATTGCTCGGTATTTGAACCTGCGCCCATAATATGATGGTCAGAACAAAGGTAGTAAGATATCTGAGTGGTTTATTTCCGTTTTCTAAATGTTTTTATCAATAGTTATTAGTAAAAGTATAGTCATGATGTAAAGTAAGTCCCTACGCTATTTTAAAATTAATTTTTTTTTTTTCAAAGACTATATTCTTATTTTAAGGAAATTCCGAAAAATTAAAGTTTTACTGAATTATGGGACAGCCTACCGCTGTTGATAAAGTCTTTATATTTTAAGTTTGTTTTCCATTTCTTAGGATTATATTGCTTAAAATGTGTGTTTTATGTGTTTGTAATATACAAGTATATTTATTTAAATTTGTAACAGCAGTAATGATTTATTTCAAAATGGTTAGTGTAAAGATTTTTATTTTAAAACTTTTTTTTTCGAAGTTAGATGGCATTTTTTCGTAGTAGTGGAAAGTAATAAGTCATAGCTATTTCGTTATTGTGCTGTCGTCGATGCTTAATTTAGCCACATTTCTAATAATTCATACGTCTGGGTGTCGGTGAAAATGGAATTGAAAGGTTCCATTGTATTCATGCATACAGAAAAGCTAGTAAAAGCATGAATTCTACGAGAAAGCTAACCTGACATTGCAAACGACCTCTATGTTCCTTCTACGTTAAAGCTTGGTTTAGCCGTACAGGAATAGAGCATTAACAACTTCGTAGTAGGTTGTCTTGTTTACACTTCGATCACCGCGGCTCAGCACTTTTAGCGTTTATTATACATAATTATATCGTATATATATATATAATTTCGATGCACAATTGCTCAAAATATTCACAACTTAGCAACTCTCCAGTCATATAACAGACACTGAAAGGTCTATACATTGTAGAACAAAATGTTTAAGTTGTTGTAACTAGTAGTTAACCTCCTGTATTTTCAGTAAGAACATTCTTGCTGTAACATCTTATTCTTGATGTGCTTCCCACAACCACGAACACATTTGTCAAGGGCCTTTGAGTTCTTCAAACGTATTTGTCTGGGAGGTAGGCAGCAAGCTATTGTTGCGCGCTTTACGGACTGCCTACCTGCCAGGTGTGATTGACTGCTCTAAAATGGCGCCTAGCTATACAAAAAGGCGTTTCTGCGCATCGACAGTACACAAAAGGTCTTTTCATAGTAAACCAAATGGATCTGTACGTTTCCTGTTGTATTCCATGACTCTTTAGGGTATTACCACTTCACGGTTTGTGTGTGTGTGTATATATATATATATATATATATATATATATAAAAGATTAAATCCATTATAAATAAAAACATTTTGCTCTCTACAATTGACGGTTAGTAATTACCTGTGTTTCTTTCTTCAAAAATCTGTCTTTTAAGTACCTAAAAAATGCATTTTTTTTGCATAAGAATAAATTTGGTTCAAATAAGTGAATATGTCTTCGTAAGCATAGTTTTTGTGGTAAGCATATAGCCATGTGTCTGAGATGAAGAAATATAGAATTAAATGAAAGCATTGATCTGTGAATTCCCGATAATGAAGCTGAAAAAAAAATTCGCTTTAGTTCTCGATCATAATATTTAATATATTTACACCACATTATTGTTTTACGCCCGAAGAATTAAAATGCAAATTTTCGACCAACTAAGACCTCTTTTTATCTTTTTCCATATCGTATTACTGTAGTACAAATGATAACACACATACACAAATTACATTTTCGCTCACCTGATGCTAATCAAAAATGTCGAACTATTAACCCGTCACATTTTCACGTCCGTAACTGAGTGTTTGGGGCTATGTAAATTTTAGTTTCGGCTGTAATATTTAATATGAGATGAAAAAAATTGTAGAATGTTATAACCACACAACATATACATTTTAATACCAAGAAAGGTCCTGGAGATACTTTCATTCACTGCCTTAAAAGTACGAAGTTAATACAGTTGTAAGCAGTGTCAACTCTCAGCACAGAAGCTTGATATGAAACCTGAAATATCTGAATAAATGCTTTCAACCACCACAGATCGAAATATGACGTTACATCAAGAATACAGAAAGAAGACTTCCCACACAAGGAAAAACGTTAAAAAATGAAGTAATTATAAACAGCTGTTGGAGAAATTTTAGACAGAAATTTACAATTAAGAAAACGTGGTTACTATGACAAAGCTGAAATATTGGGAAGCATATAAATTATATACGTGTTATTTGTTTGGGAGTGACAAGCATTTAGGCTTTTACTATGGCTGTGGAGTAAACCTTAGAATAGTTATATGTCCAAAATAATTTATTTGAATTAATTTTTGGAAAGAATAGATACCCTAAATACACAACCTGTTTGGAGACATCTTCCAGAACTCAGCAAGAGGCGATTCGTAGGATCAAAGAGTGTACCAAGTTGTACAATTTTTATTTTTATTGCGGTTAACATATAGTCAACAGTTGCGCTATTAGAGTATGTTACACGCAGCTATACACAAGGGCAGGAACTGGGGTGGGGGGAATTGTTCATGGCCTTTTTTACCCAGCATTCACCTAGAGTGATTTCATAAAACCATGGAAAACAGAAATAAAGTTGTCCGAAGCCGGGAATCAAACCCTAATTGCGCTATAAGAATTAATTAATAAAAAATTTCGAGGCAAGCAGCCGTATATATTAAATACTGAGAATGTTGTTTTAAATGTTATGCAACGTCCGACATTTAAATTTGATGTACAAATAGCTTATGGGGAATATTATCAAATGACTGGTCAGTTTAGACAGCACAAGTCTTCCGTAATACATAAATAGCTTTTAATCCTATAATGATTTCACCATGACCCAACCCTTCCGTTAATTTTATGTATGAGAACTGACATTCATTGGTGATTGCAAGTGCGATAATTGTGTAGTTTTACTGTAACTTAATTGTAAACACCGTTTTATTTAGACCTTAAATGCTACTAGCATTCGCAATGACTCTGAATAAACAGAGTACATCTTTAAAAGTGTCAATTACACATGAGTTTCCTTGTCTACATCGAATTTCTACACAATCTGCTAACTTTATTTTCTGATGAGAGAACTGTAAATAGAGTTCTTACGTATGTGAATAAATAACTGGTTTCCTTAACCGGTAACTTAGATTTAGGTTTAGCCTTATTTAGTCATCACAATTTAACTTGGTTTAAATTGGTTACCAAATATCAGTACCTTGTCGGTTACTAACGCTGTAAACTGGGTTGGTTCCTTTCATCCATTCCGGGATAATGCTGTCCCACTTAATATAATAGTTTATGAGTCATTTGATGGAGACATAGATACTTGAAGGCAAGTGCTCGGAAATAAATTTCAACCATCTAAATGTATTTTAAAATTTTCTTGATAAAAACTACAGAAAAACCAAAAATTGTGAGTTGGACAGAGTTATCCCCTATAGTAAAAAAAAGCCCTAACTTAACGCAGTTAAGAAATGTTTCGAGGGGCTGAAGATATTTTTGTCAGCGCTTAACAGCGAGGTCTCGAGCGCTGGTGAGGAAGTCATGAAATGAGTACGGGAACGGAAACGGAACGCAAAGTCAGAGCAGACGGGAAAACCCCGAAAATGTCCTCCTGCCAATGAAAATGTCCGGCACGTTTCCCGCAAGCGAGAGTGGAGAGCGACTCCATACATAGATGAGCATGTATCTCAATGGTATGCGGCGAGTTGTTTGACCATTTCAACACAGCGCCTCCCCCCCCCTCCCTGGAATTTTTAATATCTTAATTTAATAGTAAGGTTGACATCGTGCACATTACATTTACAGCTAGCAACCTGTTCTGAAACAGGGTAGTCTTAATTAAAATAATTGTGAAAGTCTATCGGAAATTATTAATTTTTCCGTTGTATCTTTCAAACATCTCGTTTTGACCTAACTTGTGTCATTGTAGGATATACGTTATAAATTTTCTTAAACTCGTATACATGATTATAAGTTCTACGGAAACTATTTTTTATGATGTTCCTGTAAATGTAAAATTTCTATGCTACATAAAAATGAGTCGCCGTGTAAAGAAAAATGTTAAATATTTGTCTTAAACGAAACTGAAAAGTATTTCCGACGTTCCTAGGTTTAGAAATGGTATCGCTAACATCAGTGTAAAAAGACGTAATTCAAAACTGAGCATCTGAGGCGAGTCTGGCTTGCATCCACAGGTCATTGTTCGAACTCGTTTGACCGCATTATGGATGGTTAATGCTGTGAATTACCATTTTATTTTCCAATCTAATATTATGCTCTGTGCAAAAAGATGTTACCAATGTTATTGTCTTTATACCAAACCTAAAATTTGTTTTCTATACAAACGGAAATATTTTTATATCGTAATTCGTTACGCTGTTATGTATCTTTGGCTTATTACACGCTTACATTCAGTTGACACGGAAACGATAGTAAACTTGCAAACTTAAGTTAGTGTCGCATTTAAAGAGTATTCTTCTTATTTGCAATGTCTACTATGCCCTACAAGATAAACATGATTCCCTTCAAAACTCACGAAAAAAAAAGTGGAGTTTAGTGCCTAAGAAGTTTGTGGTTTCTTTATAAATAATAAAATGTTTGGATTTACACCCACTATGACAAAACACTGTTGTTTTAGTAGTCGGCACGTAAACGAAATACTGACTTACATTTCGAAGATTACGGGAATGTCTCCAAAAGTACGTAATGCCTACTTCTAAACCATTAATTCAACAGAATATCATAAAAATAACTATTATTTCGTCTCCTTATGAAAGCAGTGACTCTTGCCCAACATCAAAAAGTTTAATCTCCACTACACCACATATGCATGTCTTGGATGTTACTTATCGTTTCATATTCTGTGTATCAAAATATAAACTGTCCTAACCGCAAGCTAAGTCTAAGTAAGGCATACTCCTGACCGCACCAACATTTTGGCTTCCATATCTTTGGTTGAATAATGGAATGATCATCTCATTCTTCTTTGCATCTTCGTTGTGACACAAGTAATCTCTTTTAAAATGGTGTATGCTTCATTAAAGTTATGTCTAGCTGTATCTTAATCCTTAGATATAACTTAATTTCTTCGTTTGTTGCGTCATGAGAGGACTTCGTCCTCATCACGTCACAGTAGGGGCTGTCTCATCCTTTCAGATGTGTGGCTTGGTTCGGTGAACTGCATGTTCCTAACCAAGGCGTGCAGCAGCTCTAGGCTCATTCCGCTAGAGACATTTCCGTGGAAGTGTATCTGTGGGAACACTGGGGTGGAGAGGAGAGGAACGCGCATGTCTCTGGAATGATTCCCTGCTAGTGACGTGGCAGCCGACTCCCGGGGGATATTCCTCACCTCGAGGACCGAACAAAGCTGTCACCTCATCACCGACCCTCACGTCCCAATACGCCGAGCCAGCCTGAAGAGCTGGAGCAATCCAATCACAACGCTGCAACTCCTCCCGGTCATACGTCGCAGACAACGGCACTCGCTGTCGTTCCAAGACTTCTCACTCACACGACATTACTGAGCGTATTTTTCCTATCATACTATGGTACACGGTAAAAAAAATTGTTAATTTACAACACTGATGTATATGAGTGGTAAAAATATAGGTACGGTAAAATTGATTCACATACATCATCAGTAGTATTCCTATGCATTGTAAAAAGGACTTTCAAATTTACACACATTTAATCAGATTTTTATAATAACAGTGCTAAGCATTTGCTCCGCTTGCAACCTAAAGTTTCGTAAGTGTCCCATACTGATTGGGAAGTTTTTTACCGTGTTCCGACTGTCTATTACTAATTTGTATGATGACATACGCATGAATTTAGTACAGCTTTTGGATGAAAGCAAATATGGGATCTATAACATCAACTGTGCTGTCGTTTAGTTCCTTTCATCATTGTATTCTTTATTCTGTGGAGTGGAGTGGAGAGGAGTGGATAGGCTAAGTCAACGCCAAAGTCACATGCCTGGGATTTTTACGGTTCAGATAATATTTCTAAGCAGCCTAATATCGATGTCAAATAATCACTACATTGACAAACACACACACATTGATGTACATCCTGGTTTTTTCGTTGAATCTACCCTTACAATGTTTTACGCACAAAACTATCACACAATTTGTTACAAAAATTAGCCAAAATCGATTAAAAAATTTTTGAGGGCGAACTGTGTATTATTTTGTCAAACATCTTCATGCATTTGTTCATTATGTGACTGCAGTCAGTCTAGAATTTTTTTCAAGGCATTTTGTTTAATGTTATTTGAGTTCTTTGCACCAATGAAAAATAACTACATATCATGGCCTTAGGGCCATGGTCTTTCATTTATTTCAAACAATTGCAAATATTTCGAACATGTTTAAACAAATGCTTATTTGAGACTATTTACAGTCATACTTTTCAAAAAAATTCAGAGCTGTTATTTTTTTTAATAATGTACCCATTGCTAGCAAAAATTATTGTGCTTCATTTTGTCTTATTGTGCCCACAAAATATGTGATATTTCAGGGGCAAATCCGTTTGGTGTATCGCAACAGAAAAACTCTGATACAAATTATGATATAAGTTATGTCTTAAAAATGTAAGAATGAAAATTTGATGCATTTATTAATGTGCGTAAAAATATTTTAGAAACCACTACAAAGCTAAAGAGCAAGACTTTTAAAGCGATGTCTGGAGAGTTAGGCGAGTATGAAGAAGCTGCGGAATGCCAGAGCGGTGGAAATGGGAGTAGGCCCTACACCTAGAAAATCTGCTGGCCAACATTACGTCCTGCCACGTTTCCCATACGCGAAAATCAAGAACGACCCCGCCGGTGATCAAACCCGGTTATATGCGGTGCCCTTCACTCTCCTGTGTTTGTCTCCTTGCCGCAGCATTGCCTTAGAACAAATATCTATTGCTAATTAGTCATTCTGTGGAATTACTAGCGCTCTTTACGTAATGACAGAGTACTAGACTCTATTATTTCTGTGGGCTGCGATAAGGTTAATTCTTCTACAGGTTAGAAAGATAATACGTTTTGCTATGGGAGAGCTTGGCACAGGGAAAACTTCTGCCACTAGTTTCGCTTCGATCGCTAAGAGACCAGATAAATACGAAACCGTAGTAAAATTAAACTTAAATGAACTTGGAAATTATATTTGTCATTTAATTTAATTTTAAAGTAAAAAGGAAACCAATTCCGAGTTTTAAATTGTCAACCTAATGTAACTTTAAATTCAGGAAAGCTCTGTGATTGGTCAGTTTGGTGCATTAGCGATACCAGCGCTCCAGTGGCAGAAATTTTCCCTGTGCCAAACTTATAACATTGATCTTTCTAACCTGTAGTAGAATTAACCTTAGCTGCGTGTATTGATTTTATGTAGTCTCGTCCACTGCTAATAGCAAATTTTTAACACTCTTAAAGGCAGCTGTTAATTATAAGTAGTAATGCAAATTCGGCTGCACAGAGAATATTGTTTGGTAGGTCAATCATAATATACATTTGTAAATGACTAAATAAGTATGTGTTAGCCAGGCCTTCTCAATAGGCGACCCGTGGACCAGATGCGGCCCGTGGACCAGATGCGACTCGCAGAGAGATTTCTACTGGCCCGCCATGAAAATGTCAGAAATCAGCGAAAATGTTTTGTTATATAATAATTTAAAGGCTATTTCTTAATAGTTATAGTTAGGTCAATGTAATCTCTGCGCATGACAATGATTTATGTTAGGCTAACATTGAGTTCAATTAAATGATTCCGTACAATGCCTATAATTATTGAATGCAATTTTTTTTTACTTTTGGCCCCCGGGTGTTTTTGGTAGTTATAAAATTGAAGCAAGCGGCCCGAAGGCACATTTAATTAAGAAGTCCTGTGTTAGACCCAACAAAATATTTGCTCGCCAAACAGTATGCAAAGCGAGTTAAATTTTGACTTTGTTTTTCTTACAAAATACAAACATAACTGGACTAAACTCCCTTTATCAGATAACTTAACCTTTCATATAACCAAATGTTTCGTTAGTTAAATTTTACATGCCTGGTTACGATTTCGTATGCGGTGACTTGTGTCGGTGTGCTACGGGGAGAAAATTAATTAATGAAATGGAAGCAATATAATAAACACCCAAGTGTATAGAATCTCCAAAAATTCATGTCAAAAACAGCCACGCATAACAGCAACATAATGGCCAAATAAACAAACAGGACAACAAAACATATCAATAAATACGATAAAACAAATAAACATTTGATGGAAGACCAGGCCATAAGCACACCACACAAGAATTAAAATTAAAAAAGTAATGTAAATTGTTTTGAAATAGAAATTAATCTTACTACGATACTTTGAAAATCGTTAAAATACCCAAAAGAATAATTATAAATATTAAGACGTTGTTTTGTAGTTTGTTAAATTATGAATTGATATATTTTTATAATGTTTTCTTTTCAAATATGGAATCAAATACGATAGGTTTGACATTATTGAAATAGGTTACCTAATAGGCATGTAGGCCTATAGAATAGATTAAATTATTTAATTTTGTGCAAATAATAACATTTTTAAAAGGGGTACTCCGCGCAATATGCATATATGAATGTTACAATAAAAGGAATTTTAATTGCTAAAAGAAATGTGTTACTTTAAAGTTTTAAATTTCACATACAAAAAAAAAATATTGTATTTATTATAAAACAAAATTTATCATGTGGATCATGATGCGAATATTATAAAACGTTCGTAAAGCTTCTTTACACAAAATATTGACATAGAAACCTGTAGTTCTTCATTTACAAAAAGGGCAAACAGTATTACAGATTTAGCTCACGATCGACGAAGGCCAGATCAATCTCGAGAGAAAATAATGCCATGTCAGGAGATAGCTACACGCCAATGCCAAAAGTCAAAACCAACCAAATAACCACAGGCAGGGAGATGGAGACCAGAGCAAAGCCATAGAGGAAGCTGAAGCGGCAATGGCGCAACCCAGAGAGGTTGGTACTACATCGGCCACGTCGGCAATGTGAAAAACGTGAAAATCGTAGCGTCCATCACTTGGACCAACTTAACGACCATCACTTGGACCCTCACTTCAGGGATTGAAGAAGATGTCACATCACAAAATAAAAGAAAGCAAATCACAGTTCTATTAAGACTGTAAATACTACGTGGGTAAATTAAAGACGAATAACGCCCTAATCGACTGCCTATGTTCCGAAGAACATCACCCACAAGCACGCACAACAGCGACACATCATGACTCGATCACGGCAGTAAAAAGAGTGCCTGAATCCGGCAAGGAAGGAAAAAACACATTACCGCAGCCCGATATTAGCTCTACTCGTAACTAAAGTGTAAAAGAAATAAATCAACTGTTACGGAAAATGATATGTATTGAAATATCCCCAATAAATAAAATTACTGAATGACACCAAATCACTGTTAGTTCAACGTAAACAAGTTATAAACAATAAAAAAGTAAATGAACCTAAATTTATGAAATTATGGACACATCATATTAATATTTAATTTATGAAATCGTGACGCGTATAATACGGCACAGACTGTATGTACCAAACGTTTTTCTTGTATGTATCATACGTTAATAGCGCACTAGCATTGTAGTTTAACACTACCTGTGCTAAACCCTAAACATGAAATTGAATCAAGCTACTGTTTCAAATCTAGAGCACTATGTGTAGGAGCCTCAAGTCTTACCAGAATGATATACCCCAAAAGAGAAGCCTTCAAGAATGTTTTCCGTAAAGCGTTTCCCGTGTCGCGCTGTATCCGTGGACCAGTTCTCGAAGTGGAAGTGATCCAACTTTCCCTTTTTGTTTTTAAGGTACAAAGTTCCACAACTAAAGTTTCGTCAAGGTATACTCTATATAGTAAGGAAGGTGGCTCTGGAGCACAAGCGGATTGCATCATCTCGTTTTTATTCTTTTGTTCGCAAACATATGCACGGGGAAGCTTGCAACAGAAAATATACACAATGCTCCTTCGCGTGTAATGCAGAATTGCAAAAGCAAACATCCGGCACTGATTTGTTGAAGAGGAACTTTATTTTTGTGAATGATGTGCGCGCAAATTGAATTTGAAGTGTCTGGAATTGCAGGAACGTCTCTTCCGAGTTTCGCGGAATGAAACTGAATCATAGAGAATGAATAAAAGCGACGCGGTAAACGCTGCGCGAAATTCATCCAATTTTCTGGGGAATTTCGTTTAAACCAAAAATTCTATTTTTAACAAATTTTGTTTCACATATTCAGTTTACGTCTGCCAGTAACAAAGTACGTAAATTATTTTGTTTTTACTTCATGCAAATAATAACATCCTGCGGCTGCATTGGTTAAATATTTCATTGTGTAACGTTTGGCAGACAGTGTAAACAAATTGATTGCGGGTACCTCAGGTCTAGATTAAAATTTTCTTTACTCTGAATGTCATACTTGGTTTTACGCGTTTGTGCAAGTATTTATCGAAATCATAAATCACCTAAACACAATGCATTTTTTAAGAGACTTATGTGCCGGATTTAGCTCTCTGCGTTCGAGGCACGGAGACGGGAACGATAAGGGTCAAATTTCTACTCCATTTATATATATATATATATATATATATATATATATATATATATATACAGAGGCATAGCCAGAAGGGGGGGGGTTTATCGGGATATATCTCCCCCCCCCCCACTTGGAATGAAATTTAACTGCTTGAAGATAAAAAAAATATCATTGTTGTAGTCATAGTACAGGTATGATCTTTGAAAGATTTTTGCAATGGGGATGTATGACAAGATGAGTATTCAAGGATATACGAGAGCGCAGCTGTCTCCTGATTGTTCGCGCAGCTTGTAATAGGCTTATATACTGCAATTATGACTTGTTGTATTACAGCGTTTAATAGGAAATTCTAGAAGAATTATTTCAAAACGGTTTCATTTTTAATTAAACTAATATTATTTAATTCTATACTTTGTTGGCTGAAAACATTACTATTGCTGACAATGAAAGCTGATTCATTAATTTTTCTTTTAGTCTGATTGACTTTCACAGTAATTGAAGATGCATTATCCCACAGTATCTTCTGACTGTTCTCCCAAGCATGTTCGGCAGGTCTCGATTTTTCAGTTTCACCCCTCTTAGTATTATTTCGGTGTTCTTTAACACGAGTGGTGAGAGGTCTGCCAGTTTCTCCTGTGTACATGCTTTCACATTCACAAGGGATTTTATACACACAGTTGTGGGTTTTCAGATTTCTGTTCTGGGTTTCACTTTGGTTACCATGGTTTTGATTGTAGAAATGGAACTAAAAGCTGTTTGTAGGCCGTGCTTATTGCCAAGTCGTCTTATTTTTTTCTGATAGGCCTTGAATATATGGTACCACTAAAGTTCCACAGGTTTTTCAACTGATTTATCTGTACTGGAAAAATGTTTACTGTGGTTTATGGATTTCTCTATTGTATAAATTGGAAAACCATTCGCCCAGAGTTCCACACAGCAGCAAACGCCACATATTTATGGCCTTCCGAAAATCCATAAACCAGGCATGCCTTTGCGCCCCATCATCAGCTCTTGCAGTTCACCATGTCAGAACCTTTCAAAATTCCTATTGAAAATTGTTGAACCACTGGCAGGTCACACATCTTCCTTCGTAAAAGACACTGGCCATTTCATTTCCATAGCCCAAACACTGGAAATAGCATCAGACGATATTTTAGTAAGCTTCGATGTGCAAAGTATTTTTACCAATGTTCCTGTGGCCGAAACAGTCAAGGTCATAGAAATCGAGTTGGAAAACGACAACGTTATAAAGGAAAGATCAGTTCTGCCTGTTCCCTCCATCATGGAACTTATTACCCTCTGCGTCAACACAACACATTTTCAGTTTAAAGACCAATTCTATAAGTAAACAGATGGCATGGCAATGGGGTCTTCACTGTCGCCTTTCATTGCAAATATCTTCATGGAGAACTTTGAGAAAGAAGCACTGCAAACAACCGACACTCCACCTAAAGTCTGCTTACGGTATGTTGATGACACCTTTCTCATCTGGCAACACGGGCCTGAAAATCTCAACATTTTTGCCAATTTTCTCAACTCTCTCAGGCCTTCTATCAAGTTTACTTATGAAATTGAATATAATGGGAGCATTCCTTTTCTAGATGTTTTGGTATCCAAGGAAAACAACACAATCACTACTAAAGTGTACAGAAAACCCACTCATATAGGGCATACCTCCACTTCAGTTCTAACCACTCACTGTGCACAAAAACTGGCATAATAAACACTTTGAAAAACAGGGCTAATATAATAGAAAGAGAGATTTTTGGTCAGCGCTTAACATCGGGGTCTTTAGCGTTGGTTAGGCTTGATATGAGGTGAGTAATGGAGCGGCGCCGGAATGAAACGGAAGATTCCCGAGAAAAAGCGCAGACCAACAACATCGTTTGACACGATTACTATGCGAAAATCCGAGAACCGACCCCGCCAAGAATCAAGCCCGGATCGCCTTGCTGGGTGACGATTATCCAAGCTACTGCCTTGTACTAACAACCGCCAAGGAAAAACCTGGGTGTGCCCCTTCGATTGTACCATACTTGAAAGTGAACGTCTCAGGTCACAATTAAATTTGTTACTGTAAATCGAGGTTACTTTGTGATAGCAGGTGTTACGGTACTTATGACACACAAAATGTCTTAAATTTTGTTTATTTGAGTAACAAATAAGTAACTTTACTTTAAAACCAGTAATTTAAAATATTAATTTAACTACCACAAAATAAAAATTTTAAGTGGCACAAAGTCACCCCTATCTGCCACAAATCAACCTCGGTTTACTGTATTTAAATATTACTCTCGACAAGACTATCTTCAGAGGTGGTCAACTATTGCAAACAACCTAGTAAAATGGCTTGATCCACAGCCAATATACCCGCAAGGATCTAGAAGCCATCTAGAAGGATCTAGAGACCATCTAGTAGGAGAACAGGTTGCGAGGTTGCGCGGCTTCCTATTCCGTGCGCGTTGTGGTACGTGATAATTTCAGCCTTACTCACAAGATGGCAGCACACGACAATTGTCACGTTCTAAAATAACTATTTCCAAGCTAGTGAAACTCTGGCCGTAGTTCAATTCAACACTTGACCCGATTTATCAAACTAAATTCAAGACATTTGGTCGTTTTGCGTTTTATTTTCAGTGTATGCCGTATATTATCCATTTTAGGGGTGGAATACACTAGATTATTTTTAATTACACCGAAACATCTTGACGTGTGATTCCTGTCTACAAAACATGTCTAATTCATATTTGCGACTTAAAGCCTGAAGTTACTAAAAAAAATCGGCATGCACCCTAAAAATAAGAGGTTGGGAACGTTATTGTGAACATAAATAAGCAACTATGTGATATTGAACACCAATTTTTCCTGTAAAATTTACACGAACGAAGCTGTTAGAAGTGTTTGTAAGCGTTTTATAATATCCTGCTAACATTAATAAAAACTGTAGTAGCTTCAGTGTGTTTGTTCTAAATGAGGTTACCCTACATATAAATTTATATTTTAATAGAGTAATTTGTAAACTTTGAGCTGAACAAAACATTTCCCTTCATCAGACGCTCTTAGGCCATCCGCTCTCGTTAAAATTCAATTTGTAATATATTCAGATGTTTGGTAATAACGCCTGCCGCTATGCAACTTGTGTAACGTAACTACGCGGTTTGTCTACCTTACAGGCGCAGTACTCTACGCTATTGTAAAGTAGGCTTTTAGACCACGTATGACGTGTTAATTTCTTTAGACCACGTATGTCGTGTTAATTTCTTTAGACCACGTATGTCGTGTTAATTTCCACACATTTACCAAATGATAACTGAAAATTATTATCATTTATAATAACGAAAGAATATTAACAAATTTACTAATACAGGGTACATTTCAAACAGTTTATTAAAGTTCTGGTACTAAAACAAACATAGGTTTGTATTAATGTTCATTTCTCTGTACAACGTAGTTAAAATAGGAGACTTAGAATGCCAACGCCCAACTAACCACGCCATAGAAAGTATTGCGGGGTATGTTTCTACTGAACTTTATATATTTTATTAATTAGATATTGGTTTACGTAGTGCGGTTAAATACCACAATTAACGGCTCCTACTGAAATAAACATAGCCTCTGAACCACTCGTGTTTCTGCCTGGTGCCCTTTAGTGTCAAACTAAAGTATGAGACTAAACTACCGTCCTCTGCTTCGCCACATGAGCAAAACGTCTTGGCGATTACGGCCGTCCAGAACCCTTTAATTAAGTTGGAGGCATCTATTTATTTAGCAACTGTGGGGCACCTACTTAGAAAACTTTTATATGAATGATTATTATTATTATTTTATTAATTTGTTCGAAGGCGGTGTCAGACAGTTTTTTCTTAAAAGTAAGTCTAATTCAATAGTGAAGTACATAGTTGGCAACAAAGCCTACACATGTCTCCTTCTACTAACGTGGTTTGGGTACATGTACAGTATCATTTACTTTCTATGCTTCCGAAAACAATATGCACGTCGCCTTGCCAACTAGTTCCACTGACACCTGGAGCAGTTGGGTGGATGATTGATTTCAAACAAGAATCGGATCCTTCACAGATTATTTAGTTTAGTAACATTGAAGTACAAATACCAACATTTGGTACTGTAGCAGTAAGTCATAGTGAAAATTGACAGATATAAATATTGCGATAAGTACCAGGGGATCACGCTCAGCTACAAGGATTCACTTTGCACTATTTCAACCATGATTCTAATTACGGGATGGGGATGACAGCCCATTACCAACTGTCAACCTGGAGAACTGTATCAGATATGAATGAGAGATGGAGTGAAATGAGGCACTACAGATGAACTGCGACGGAATGCAAGGGCGGGGGAAACAGGAGTATCCCGAGAAAATACACCGGCTAGCTGAAGCATCCGTAATGTTTCCCACATCCGAAATATCCAAGACCAACCCCGCTGAGGATCGAGCCCAGTTCCCATTGGAGGGACGCGAGGGGTCTGACCACTCGGCTGCAGCGGACCCAAAAATGGGCAGGTATAGTACAGAAAAAATCGTACAATATAGTTTGTTTGAAACGATTTAATGGATGAACTCTGATAGTGTATATTTCTTGTTGGCTTTACTACGAAGAGACCACGAGATATATTGTTTAAAATGTAGGCTACTTACAGCTACCTGCAGACGTCTGTGTATGTCTGAGCGCGGGGAAGGCTGGCTACTGGCGACTTGGAAAAGGGTGGAAAGATACGCGCGCAGATACGATGATTAGCTGTTTCCAAACATCAGCTGACTTGAATGGGAAGAATGGTTTCTATTACAATTCTTATGTATCAGTCCAACTAAACTACTCGTTCAATATACCAAGTCATGTAGATCATTTCGTTCATCTTCCTCTAACATTTACATTCTTAATAGTCACGATTCACTTCTTTTAATGTTCACTTTTCGCTATTCTCACGTTGTGTTCTCGGCTTTCGGTATACCTACAAAACTAACCTCGTGGAAAATGTAACTTAGTCATGAAAGACTGCTGTTGTACACACGAGCAAGAGAAAATCGTCAACAATTTAATCCTTTAATCTTTCGGGTAGCCAGTTTAGTAAAAACCTTCCTGTAAATTATTTTTTTCGTTCATTATTTTCTAGACTGTATAACTGTGATAAATTTAAAATTAATATCCCGGCATCCTTTCAACGTTTTAATTACTGTTTGGCTTTGTAGTTTTCTGACATTTGAATCAAACAAAAAATATTAAATGTTGCACATACGTTTGTTTTAGTTAAATCGTAGATATGATGTGGTGTTTACGAAATTATTTTCTTACCTGCAAGCTATAAAATTTATTCTGCAAACATTTGGATTTACAACCTCTTTATGTTCCCGTTGTTAAAATTAAAGCATTTGAAAATAAATAACCTGAACATAATTAGGGGAGTTCTAAATAAATAGGCAATGAACTTGCCATACAACTTATACAGAAGATATTTATCGAAACGCTCACAAAAACTTCAAAAGTTAGAATGTAGTATGTTCACTACAAAAAACACTCACAAAAATATTTTCTAATTGTCCTGGTATTATTAAAAATTGTTATAATATTACGTTTTTCACTATAAATTCTGAGACAAAGAATTTCATTTTTTGTACGGAATTTCTTTTGTCAGTTGTAGGCTACAGCTGAACTTATCCTTTTTTAATTTATAAATAAAATTGTAAGCATGAAAAATATTTCCATAAAGCTAATTTTTTCAAATGATAAAAGTTTAAACATCAAATTTATAGCTCATCTGATAAGTCACCTTAAACGTTGGTAAAAATCAACCCAACATTTTGAATGGTACACTGTCAAATATGTAAATTTTGTCTACAATCGGTCTAGCAGTTTAAAATAACAAACAATATTCATTTATTGTTATGAAATTTTGGATGACGGACAGTCAAAATATAAAATTTGCTTACAATCGGTGAATTAGTTCTCCAAATATTGGATTAAATATTTATCTACTAATATTGTGCTATCTTCAAATATGGCGGAACTACAACACTTGACCTAGCTTGGACGAAAATCTTTATATATTCATGCCATGCTGTTTCATAAAACAGCGTTCCTAACGACAAATCGAACTAAAATAAATAAAACTCTGTGTTATAAAGCAAAAAGTAAATAAATATTATTGTTATTGGTCTAATAGTTATCGAAATATGACAAAATAAATTATGTAATATTAGTTTAACAAATAGTGTACACATTTTAATGTACAAAAATTAAAGTTTAGATGAATCAATAAATACATAATTAATTTGTAATTTGTTTGGTAGTTCTCTAAATATGTTTAAACTTCATTTAGCGTCGTGCTATCGTCTAAACTCGTGCACCTACAGTTCTCAAATCCACTGACTACATAATACAAGCGAAGACTTAAATTAAATATTTAAAAAAAACTCGACTCACATCATACTAAACTACAAATTGGTCAGGCAAGTAGAATTGCGCACATTCACTAACAAAATTAGAAAAGCTATGATGATCTTCAAACGGCTGAACAGATTTCCTTGAATCATAGCAAAGAACACTCTCGATCAAGTCAGCTTTCAAACAAAAATACTAAGTCAAAATAGGTTCATTCGTTTAGGAGCTACGATGCCACGGACAGGCACACAGATACATAGACACGTCTAACTTATAACACCCCTCTTTTTGCGTCGGGGGTTAAAAATACAGAATAATGTAACGTTTTAATCGACATGTCCCCAAGGAGTGACATATAGTCCACATTTTTCAAACTACCGCTATTGAACAAAATACACAAAAACACTACAGTAAGGATATTCAAGTACTGTCTGTGTTCCGCGCTTGATGAACTCCGGTCTCCGGGTTCAAAAGTTATTAGTGGGGTACATGCATACAGATACACGCACTTTCTCATAGGGCCTATCTATCATTCCTAAGGAAAGTGAGCTACAATAGTACTGTACTATTACTGAGAAATACGTTTCATCAAAACGTCATACTGTACGTAGGCATGTAGCTCTTCTGCATAATTTGAAACCGTTTATGTCAAATATTGTTGCTGAGAATTGCCACTTGATTTGTTTATGTCAAATATTGTTGCTGAGAATTGCCACTTGATTTTACAACCACCAACGAATCTATCAGAAAGTACATAACAATACCTGATGTTGCAAAATTCCATGTCAATATTCTAGGGAAACTATCCTCACGTGTAGAGGAACAAAAAGTGTTATATGAACATAGGTACAAAAACGTACTGTTTCTGCGCTACAGTTGGCAATTCCAATACATGACGAATGGTTGATAGCGCGCTGGCAGGATCATGTTGCTGTGTCACAGTTCCTACTGTATGTGTGTTAGTGGCGTAGTGTGTGGCATAGTAACATGTTATGTACTGGTGTAATGACACCCCACAGCAACATGATCCTACCCGCGCGCTATCAACCATACGTCATGTATGCCAACTGTAGCGCAGAAACGTTGCGTTTTTGGACCTATGTTCATATAACACGTTTTGTTCCTCTACACGTTAGGATTGTTTCCCTGGAATATTGACATGGAATTTTGCAACATTCTGTATAATTGTAACACACACTGCCGCGTGTGCGATGTACCTAATATTTTCAGATAAATGTTTCTGTGTTCAGTGTTATTTGCTGTTATTAAACGTTCGTGAAGAAGTGAGCACTTTAAAATACCAAGTTGTGGAGAACAATAACTAAAAAAATATCTGTATTATTATCTAAGACGTTAACTTTTGAGTATGATTTATATACACTTTGATTATTGCTCTGGAAGTTTGGTTTATATTAAAAGTAACAGAAAAATACGAATTATCTGGGGAAATAAAAGAACCCAGGTTTCTAAAATGCTCACTTTATCTCAAACCACTTGACTTAAGGCGGCCGCCTGGATGGCGCTCGAACTGCGTGTAGCGTGTTCGGAGTTACGTTTTTTCTCAGAGACCAGTAAACGTGCCTCCACAAAGCTTATATACGAAAAGAGAACACACTTCAGACTACGTGTGAATGTGACTTTCAAGACATCGCACACATTGAAAGTATCATTTTAAAGTCCTCAAACTTGGCAAAAATCGGCTTTTTCACCCGGTTGTTTCTCAAGACACATGTAACGGATTTGTTAGAAATTATGGTCTACAAGTACATTGGAATTTGCTACAGTGACGCGTTCAATAAAATGACAGGGTCACCGCTTTAAGTTCCCCAGCAATAATGTAATGGCGTGTTCACAATACATGTACCGACCGGCGTCGCTCATAGCGCCTCGTCGATTTTCGCCTCACACACAAACAAACCCTTCACCAGGCAGCGACGGTGACCTGCATATAATTTATACATTTTTCTTGGTTATTTAGAGTTCATGAACAAACATTTAAAATGTATGTACATCTTCTTAACATAGCTGTTTATCTAACAACGCAAAGTGCAGAAAATAAACTACATTAAAAGTTTTACTACGTCATTATCCTCAGGATTTGAAAAATCTGTTTGCGATTTTATGACATGGTTAGAATTTCGTAGTTCAGTTGTTACGTGTGCTATATAATAAGCATAATTGCTTTGCCTACACTGAAGTATTTTTGCAATTTTTGTTTGTGAAACACAAATAAGCAAGAAATGCTAAAGAAATGAAACTGAAGAGTGACAGGCCTCTTGGAACCCAGTACCCAATGTTTTTAGACAAGCATGTAAGCTGCCGACAGCTTCTTTTATCAGTGGTTATCGCCTTGCTACGGATCGGTCTAGGCAGCAAGAAGGAACTCGCGTGCACAAAAGTCTACCGGTAACAGTATGTAGGATGTTGTTCACCAATGAATTTGGAAATGCAATGAGTTGCTTAACTTTTATGTATGTTAATGAAGTTCCTGACGTTGTGCGGTGTGTTATGCAACAGAACGTTGCGTGTGCGGTACATTGCTGATGACCTGTACTTTCCATAGATAATAATCGATTATTCTACGTCCATACACTATGCATAGAAGATAGGTTGCTTCATCCATTTCCCACGCTGGCTACCGCTCAACCCTGTCTACCCCATCCCTACAAACTAGTACTTTCACAAATCTTCCATTGCCATTGTTAGTTTCCACGCCACAATTACCGCCCTCTCCCCCGGTATCACCACAAATTCACAACCCTATTAAAAAACGCAGGTTGTTTGAAGCGTAAACCATTGTATAGTATCGTTGGTATGGTATTGTTTGAACGTTCAGCATGTATATGCCTCTTGGATCTGTATGGTAATAGGCGCTATGCCATGTTCTCATTCCTTCATGAAAGTTTGTGTACGTTTAGAGTTTAAGAATCTTTTTAACTTGTATATATGTGTGTATGAGTGTGTAAATATATATTAAATTGTAAATATTGACCGACTGTTCGTGAATATGACCACACAGCGTACTGATACAGTGGTACTTAGATTAAGTCATACATTATATATATATATTTATTTATTACGGTTAATTAAAGTAGTGCTGTCACCACATATGGTAGTAATAACGAATTGTACGAGCGCGTTAGTTCGTGACGTAGCTGCTAGTGGGGCTAGCAATATGATCGAAATGTTACCTATTATAGCAATAATATGAACTATCGGCTCTGACGGTTAGTTACCGGTTGGTTCATGAACTGAACTAGTTAATAAGTGTATCATACCTATGCTTTTAAGGTCTTGCTCGCCATCAACAAAAGTACAGAACAACACAATTCGGAATTAGCGGCCAGTTACGGAACTCCACAGAGTTGCTAACAGCGGCCAGAATTGTTATCAACAATTAGACACTGCGTCGATGCGTGCCGATATTTTACCTTGCGAAGATCCTTTCATGAGTTTCATTACTGTGCAACATGTCAGAATTAAACATGTATGGTCAGAGTTTTAGTTTGCGGAATTGTGCCAGGCGACATTGTAATTGGTTGTCACGTGGAAGGAGAAAGTGTGTCGGAGAAAATATGCAAATAATTAAAAGTATACAGACCGTCTGAGAAACTGATTCGTGTGGAAATAACAGCTAACGCGAGAATATAACAAATCCATAAAATCTGTGTGCAAAAATCTGTAACTTCTTTAAAGGGCCTAGGCGGTCGTCCGGGTCGCATGCTGGTGCAGTAAGTAATAAATACGTTTCAGTCCTTAAGGCACCCGCCTACCTCATGCTTCAAATATGTTGCAGTGTGTTCGTAAACAGGTATTTTCTACGAAAATATTCCACGTGAACCCATTGTGTCAACGTACGAAAAGAAAACAAACTTCAGACAAGGTCGGACGCTCATTGAAAACACTGTTTCCAAGCCTTCCAAAATGGCCAAAACCTCCTTTTCAGACCTGCACTGAACTTAGTTGCACTCTTTCCATCAATAAAATTATATGGTCACTCTTAGTGTCTCATAGTAAAAACCGTTCGGCGGGAAGCTTGCACGCTAGTTCAGAGCTTGGCTCGTTGAGGCGACCTTACTGCTCTGTCCCTTTTCAGCCTATCACGCGCGGGTAGGCGGCGCCCTTAAATTTAATATATCCCGCAAAATTACACGCAATTTTAGTTTAAGACGTCTGGGATAAAACACCGCTAGTTTGAGGCGTTTCGTTAAGTACGTAGGAAGGACTTGCTGTCTCGTCGACAGTGAGGTTATTAAGTGACGAAACTAGTGATACAGACAGGAAAGTGGAAAGAGACTTGTCTATTTCTCATAATAGAGGAACCAATACAACATCCATCTGGAGTTATTTTCGGAAAACGTTATAGTTGTTCGTAATTCGAACTCCAGTTGGTACGAATCTGGGCTTTAACACGTAGTAGGCGTTTACGACGGCCGGTGGATAGGGATGGTTAATTGTCTTGGGTAAAGTTGACTGTTAAACTTTAATGTGATGTCATTTCTGCCACATTTCTTTCCTTACTGGAGGATACCAATTTGATTGGCCAATGCTAATTCTGGTATGCTACTAGTCGACCATGATAACTAGCAGGGGTGTCATTTAGGGAGGGCAGGGGGAGCTAATGCCCCTCCCCCCCATGAATTCAGAATTTTAAGTGTATAAAACTAATTTTTTGTATTTTGTTATTTAAATAATGCTAAGTTAAGCACATAAAACTAAAGTTTTATTATTAAAGATTCTAATTTATACACGCTTACTTAATAAAAAAGATGCAATAAGGTCACTGTCGCTGAAAAAAAATCTTGCCCCCCCCCCCCCCAAGAAAAAACCTGAAATGACGCCCCTAACAACTAGTCCTCCCGTGAGGGGAAGAAGCGTGGCACTAGTAGTAGGAAGACACGTCACAGGGAGGGTAAATGTACTGAGCCTGACATGAGTTCATGGCACACGGTCAGTGGAGATGTAGCGCGGCGAGAACCGAGCCAGTTGCCTGTGCCTCAGCATAATGGCCGGTGCTGTGGTGCGCCACACCAGTTGCGCGCGGTCGTCAAGGACAACACAGCGGTAGTTCGCATTTTTTCCGCAGAACTAGTTGTCGTGGTCGAGTAGTACTTATGACCGTCTTTGATTCATCTGCGAACAGCTAAACCGTGCCACATAACCGTCGTCCGATCATACGAGGAGCAGGACGCTATGCTGATTTTGAGGACATGCTGGCGGAAAAGATTCTCGTGATCTTCCCCAACTATACCAATGGGTTTTCTCAACGCACTCCCATTTCCCATAAACTTTGGCTCCATAGTTGGTGCAGGCAGCTAGCGTGATCTCCAATAGACTTTCCGGGGGTCGAACTGAATTTTTACTTCAGGGAATTGAGCTGTAAGATGCCGTTGGTCAGCTGGATTTCTCGAGATCTCCCATTTCCCCTGCCCCTACATTTCAGTGCTGCTCCATACTGACGTTACATGTCCCCTCACCTGAGCTGTATCGAACACCTTGTTGTTATTCTCTGACCAAAACCTCTTCACTCACCCTTGAGCCACCGCCTTATACCGCTGCCCCTCCGTGTTAGCGTGCCATTTATTGGCAAGACTTCAAGGACGACTAGCCTTGCTGGGCGGAGGTCATCCTGTTGAAGCTCGCTGCTCGTGATGTGGAAGACAGGGTAACTGGTTCACTCGCAAGTGATGCCGTAACAACCCTTCCCGCCTAAATTCCTGCTTGTATCCTGCCAAACGACATGATTCACTTGGATCGGGTTGGGAGGACCTGTTTTATGTTCCCGGTTCAGCTGTCATGATTCCCATCACCCCCCCCCCCCAAGTAATTGAAGGCAAATGTTGGGAATCTTCCTTTTTAACACGACGTGTGCAATTTTTTTTACCGCTTTTCAATCTGCCTGAGCCCGTTTAGTTACTAATGATCTCATTGTCAACGTTACACAGAATGTCCAAGAATTATCTTTACAAATTTTAAATGTCATAACTTTAAATAAAAAGGATATGCACATTCTGTTTTCTGCAGTGATTAGTGCAACTGATAAAGTTTTTCTTCTGTTTAGGTTAGCACCTTCACATGTGCGCCACGTGTGGCCCGAAGCACATCCAGTCGATACTCGATTTTTGCCAGGTACGCTGTAACATACCGTCTGTGACAGTGGCAACAGCCTCTGTAATGCGGGCTTTTAGGTCAGTAATGTCAGTAACCGTACTCCGATAAACATAATCCTTCACATAACCCCAGAGGAAGAAGTCAAGGGGTGTAATGTCAGGTGACCTGGGTGGCCATGGAATTGGGCCACCCCGTCCAATCCATCGGTTTGGAAATATTTTGTCTATGTGAGCACGGACATCTGTAGACCAGTGTGGTGGGGCACCATCCTGCTGGAACCAAACGCTGGGTTGCAAATCCTGCAACTGCGGCAGAGCAAACAGTTCAAGCATGTCGAGGTAGATGGCACCATTAACTGTTTTTTCCGCGAAAAAAGGGCCAATGATTTGGTTTTGCATGATACCACACCAGACTTTAACCTTTGGGCTGTCTCTTTCCATCTCTAGTGTTTCATGTGGAGGTTCTAAATCCCAAATGCGGACGTTATGACGATTTATAGGGCCAGATACAAGAAATGTTGCCTCATCAGTAAAGCACACCCTTTGTAAGAACCCTTCATCGTCATCGATGCGGTGTAACATCTCTATGGCAAACGCCTCACGTTGTGGTCTGTCTGTTGGTAACAATGACTGCAACAACTGTACTTTATAGGTATAGAGACGCAACCGTTTGTGCAGCACCACGTGGATGTTGACCTGGGTATTTGTAATTGTGTAGCAGCCGAACGAACAGATTTCTTTGGACTCTGCTGGAATGCTTCGCGAACCCGCTCAACAGTTTCATCACTTGTGCTGGGTCGTCCTGCTCCTTTCTTATGTAATACTAAGCCCGTGGTCATGAAGCTGGTGTGCCATGCACGGATGGTGGGTCTGGATGGTGGCGCATGGACAAATGTGGTCCTGCAATTGCGTTGAACTTGTATGTCCGATTTGCACTCAATGAACCATGCCACAATTGTGCTTTCTCCTGTGGGGTCCACATGTTCAGGTACAACTGGCGAACCTAAACAGAAGAAACACTTTATTAGTTGCACTAATCACTGCATAAAACAGAATGTGCCTATCCTTTTTATTTCAAAAGTAATGACATTTCAAAGTTGTAAAGATAAATCTTGGACATCCTATATATCCCCGACAACTACCCGTTACAATGCTCTATCGTAAATACGAGAAACGTGGCGTTTATTTATATGTTATTTATGTAGCGTATGCACGTGAAGTGAAAGACATTTTGACTCTGTATTGTATGGTTCAATCACAACCACGTCAAATGGAGTGTGTGTGTATACCATACATACATACATACATATATATATATATATATATATATGTGTGTGTGTGTGTGTGTGTGTGTGTAGGTGTGTAGGTGTGTGTGTAATAAATCTGTGCATAATCTTTCTTTAATTGTGCACAGATTTATTACAAATTATGAAAATGTTACAATCGTACTGTTTGTATTCATTTAAATATTCTTAAATTATCCACTTTACATTCGTTGTTAGAATTTTCCAGATCTACCTTTTAAATCCCTACTGGCCTAGTTAGGTACATTTATTAAAGCTCGTCATAGGCTTTTACATGCTATCGTTCAATTGCAATTGTTCATTTACTTTAGTGGAGTCTGCACTGGAACATAGCACCATATTCGATTGCACTCAATGACGCATAGTCCGAAGTTCAATTTTTTTGTGCTACTGTGCACTGTACATTAAAAGGTACGTTTTACAAAGACTTAACACGTGCATTGCATAAGTTTCTAACCTGTCTTATGTCTGCTCTAAAATTGTTTTTGGAATGATGCTCGGTTTTCTTGTGGCACATTCGGTTTTCTCATATTTTCTGATCTTGCTGCTACCCACACTTCTTTAATTTTTCGCGATAATAATATTTCTTCCAGCATTATATTTACGTAGTAAAGATTTACATCGATACTCTAATCATTTGAGTTTGTTGTTAGCTCATAGAAAGTTGGTATAGTTGTATTATGCTTCATTAATTCTCTAAATAAACTTGCAGAACACCTAGACTCTTCCATATAGCGAACGCCCCCTCCCCGAGCACTTTTTTTTTGCTTGTTCCATATCCGTACTAGGTCAGCCACGTTGTTTTGGAGATAGTAGGTGATATTCACCAGCAAAACCAGAGTGTCATTTGTCCATCTTGACAAATGAGTACATCATGAAAATACGTTAATACGACTGCACATCAGCAGTGACAATATTTTGACGGCAGACTTGTGATGATTGTTGTAGAAACTGCATAGGAACTAGGAGACACTTCGTATTTGGGTAGTTCGTTCTTCTAGATGCCGAAATGTATTTTCCTGTTTTTTTCTCGAGCATTTTTCGCATGTAAAACTGCATGTTCGGTCTTATTTCAAGAAATGTTTGTTATTCAGTGATTACTTTGTTGTTACATCTCAGTCTATCCATTGATTATCGAATGGTGTCTGACACACAAAGTTTTAGCCATCTCGAAATGAAACGTAACACGCGAATTTCGCATGGTTTCTCCTTATACAAAAGTTAATTTTAGTTCACTACTTGAAATAAATCAGTGCTGACTTAGCTAATATTTTAAACAAGCTGTACTATAATACAGCTTGTCATTCTGTCCCACTGCATGAAACATTCAAATACATTATTAATAATTAAAGCAATCCATGCACTCAGACTTTTTAGAAAATTTGTTACTTTGTTTTCTAGCTAATATTTGAAGCAATCCATGCACTCAAACTTATTAGAAAATTTGTTACTTTATTTTCTAGCTAATATTTGAAGCAATCCATGCACTCAAACTTATTAGAAAATTTGTTACTTTATTTTCTAACTAATATTTGAAGCAATCCATGCACTCAAACTTATTAGAAAATTTGTTACTTTATTTTCTAGCTAATATTTGAAGCAATCCATGCACTCAAACTTATTAGAAAATGTGTTACTTTATTTTCTAACTAATATTGACGGCGAGGTAGCGTAACGGTAACACGTTGTACTCGCATTCGGAAGGACCCGGGTTCGTACCAGGCATCCTGATTTCGGTTTTCCATGGTTTCTTGAAATAGCTCCAGGTGAATTCTGGGATGTTTTCTTAACACAGGCCATTGTTGACTCCTCTCCTAGTTCCTGTCATTGAACCAAGTTGTGTGTCGCCGTCTCTAATGATCTCGCTGTCGACGAGACGTAAAACCCACTTATCTTACCGCTTCCTAATACTCGAGCACACAGATTTCAGCGATATCTACATAAGCTCTGCTTTTTAATCATGCCCATTGTAAATTATTTATTCTGAACGTTACATATTATCTTAATATGGTCCACACTGGTCCAATGAAAATTTAACAACTCTAAACCTGAAGCTCTCTGATTCCTCTCACAGCAGCGACATAATTGTACGGTTTAGTCATTTAAAACCACTCAAGAATTTTGAAAAGAATTACTTTCTCATCAATCATGCTCTTCAAGTGTATCTTTTTTGTGAAAAATCACACATTCAATTTTAAAGGGCTCCGTCTGGTGGTATAAATTTGTGGTCCAAGACCGGCGGCACCAAAGCGTTACGGGCGATCCATGAACGCAGGTCAGATTACCATCGTCTCTACGCGCGAAGAACTTAACAGACGTACATCGTAGTGCCCGTCGGCTCGCCACTTATAACTTACAGCGGAATCCTTGCCAATTTATGAAGAAATGATGAAGATAAAGTAATTCTGCACGTCTGTCTGGTGTTGTAAATTATATCTTGCCACTGAATGTTCCCACTAAAAACTGTGACAATGTCAGTTCTGGCTGTTATCATCTTCACGAAACAAACATTAGAAAAACAGTTAAAAGACAAAACGTACCTATATGACACTAAAACATCTTTAAATGATACTCGAAAGAAGGTGAAACTCAAACATGTTCATCGATAGATATAAAGCTCAAACCGTGGAGCATATAATAAGAGAGGCCTAACCCTCACGTTAAACTAGAACCTTATTTTAGCCGAAGACGCCAAAAATAGGCTCCGTAATACCAACGTTAGAACACGTAAGTTAGCAGAATTACCATGTTCATAACATCGCACCCCCAATGCAATACTAACACAACAAAAAAATCAACACTTTTGAGTTATGTATGTAGTGAATTAGTGGGTCGTTTTCTCTACTTTGTGCAATACTAACATGACCAAGAACAGCATTTCCAAAAATTAAATGAAATGTAATGTTTGTAGCATCTTTGCCAAGTAACAGTAATGATTAGAGCCGAGACTAACATTTATACTATTAGAGCAGCATGAGGATAAACAGCAGAAGTTGTTTTTCAGTACAACACCAACATATTTTGTGATATGTTTATATTACACTGCAATCTTCAAAAAATCAGAAAGTAAGTATGTGTGATAACTGCTTTTATCTCAAAATGACATATTTTGAGTTTTGTTGGTATTGCATTGGGGGTGCGATATAACTTTAATTATTTCGTTTAACTTTCAAACATACTAAAAAAACGATTTGTTGATTTCATGCATTAACATGGAAGCATAAATTCAATTTCTTATTATTTCATTTCAACACTTATTTTTACGTTTCGTAAGCTAGTCTTTAGAGGAAGCAAATTTCGGCAATTTTTGGTCAAGGATTTGTTTTCCTTATGCCAGTTACGAGGCCCTGGCTAAAACTCTACACACCGTTTGGCTGTTTGACCAGATGGCTGGGTTCTCCGTAATACTTTATACAGTTGCGTTCTATTTGTCTTAGTGCAGAGTGGCCAAATATTTATACAGTGACGCTTGCAAAATATTGACAGTATGGGGATAATGAAACCGGACCGGTTTAACACCACCATGACCGTCGCAGAAACTCGTGAGTTGGGATGAAAACAATTCTGAAGCTCGCTAGGCGTATTCAGGCTTAGCGAAGCAAACATCCGGTGGCGGCTAGCGAGGTGGGTTGTGACGTCAAAGATGACCCGGAATGCTGGACAGACCTCGTGACTGCACATGAAGGTCGGCCCCAACCAACGGCCTCCCCTCAAGAAAGCTGCATCCACCGGCAGTTGAGTGATATTTTCAATGACACGCGGCTTCAGAACAGGCTCGTTTACAGAAGCAACACTGCTTGGTGCTGTATTCAATATTTATTGTCTCTCCCATGTCATTTTATAGATATGAAAACCAAATGAAGAGAAACGGCGCACCTACCACGAGCTGTTTTGCAGGCTAAAGACACGGAAGCGAAGAAGCAATAAGAGCGAAGCTAACACGTGTACTTCGTACATTCAGCACGCCAGCTCTCAGTCCCTGGCGGGTATGTGTTTTTCGCCCGTACATATACAGGATGAGTCTGAAAAACATCGACAAATTCTGGAAGGTGAATCCTTATAAAAAAATAAGCAGAAAGTATACTTTGCATTCTTCACCTTAACTTAATATTAAGGGAGTAATGAGTCATTGAATATCAAAATTTATAATCGTATTTCCCCAAAATATCGGAAACTAGATGACTTAAAATAAAAACATTTTCAGCATAGCTTAATGCTGCTAGGACCTTCAAATCAACAGCAAATATAACTTGATACCTTCTACCAATATGAAAATACAAGGGGTGGCTACCCTTTAATTGCATACAACTTTTTTACCGTCAGGATTTTCGAACATTTGAAGATTGTTTATTGTGAAATGATACGTGCGTAACAAAAAAATTCCTCTTATTGCAACTGTCTAGGGCATACAGTTTATGCTCAAAAAGCACTTGAATATTCGCGCAGGCATACAGAGTCTAGATCGTAGGCAATCCTGCGAACATCCGTGTGATGTATTCAGCGTACAGACGATGGTGGAAATTCACTGTAAACAAGTGCAATTGCTGAAACAAATGTAAATGGTATTGTGTTAAAGTCGCAGATCAATTTGTTGCTAGCATTCTGCGTATTTTAGCAGTTGTGGACGAAATGTCCACCATTGTCTGTACGCTGAACACATTACATGGTTGTTTGCAGCTCTGCCTACGCTCTAGGGTCTGTATGTCATGCTGATATAAACCATACAAGAATAACTTCGTGAGGTAATATTTAAAAAATTAAATAATAGTACAGTATCAATGTTGTTTCTCCAAAGTATGGCAGCAACAACAGCCACAGCAGTCTAATGGTCTTGTCTTCCTACGAGGCGATATGATTTTGATAACCGCCTGGTGTCACGTCAATTTTCACATGTGGGAATCGTTCCGGTAGCTTTTATCATGGCTTTCCCATTTTCCTTATTCTCCATTCCTAATGCAACTCCATGTTCACACCATGTCAACCCTCTTTGGCTCTCAAAATCATTAATGTTTCAAGCCGTCCGAATCTCTCCAGTCATTCTGCCAGTATTCCTACAAGAAATCCTTTATGCTTGTTGCTGATTCTAAAGTCATAAAAACGCTTTTACGTTTGTTGTTTTTGTGTCTGTTAATGTCTTTATTTGTTTCATTTCGATACTTGTGTCCAGTACAGTGGTATGCATTACTATCTCGTAATACTTCATTTTTTAAATGCATCTCACCCACGATCGCAAAACGCGCAACTAATTCTGAATGTGTTTTGCAAGTAGCCTACACGGCTCGACACACTCTGTCCATTACGCATGCATGATACTTCTTTAAGGAGTTAGGCGAAAACGGTTTTTTCGGCAATACTAGGCTCTCTGAACTGTTTTTGAGTTTGCAATTACACCCATGTTACAAATTAAGATAATATCATGACCTACGACTTTTTCGATTTACAAATGTTTCAGCTGCGTGGGACCTACCATTTTCGTTCACAACTGCTACTAAATGTACGCAGAATGCTTGTAACAAACTGATCTGTGACTTTAACATTATTGTACTTGTTGTATACAGTGAATGTCCACCGTCGTCTGTACGCTGAACACATCACACGAATGATCGCAGGATTGCCTATGATCTAGGCTCTGTATGCCTGCGAGAATATTCAAGTGCGTATGCTTTCGACTCACCCGGTATAACTAACACAAAGAAGCCCAATGGCAAGCGACACATATGCTAGCCGTAGTAACGTCGTAAGTTAGGACGTGTTTGATACTGTGTTACTGTAGCGTGCATCAAGTTTAAGAAGACAAATACATACACGCCAGGGACTCAGAGCTGGCGCGCGGACAGTAAGTACTGCATCGCTCCTATACGCGAGGTGTTGCCAAAGAATATTTAGAAATACAGAAGTGGTAGGACGGCGAACTCAGTTTCACACGCCAGAAAAATATCTTCGCTGGCCAGCAACATGGCGGAAACGCCTACCGCCAATCAGCGTAAGGCGGCTGCCCTACTAGCAGGCAGCCGGGCCAATAGGAAACCTGCAGTAACATGCAGGAGCCAAACAGACACGGGGATGTTATCTACAGCCTCGGGCGACCAATAAACGGTGAAGTTCGCCCGCATCAAATAAGCCGCCGCATAATTTCTACTATTTAGTCTGTAGTGTTGCTCTGGCGCGCTGTGTTTCCATTTCCTTGTTGGAACTATGGGACAAAGTGGTGACTCTGACCTCTCGTAAGTGGAAAATTAACCTCAAGGGTTGTTGTAGTTCATTGTAGGGCTCTAGATTACTTAGTTACGTATTTGAGCAATATATTTTATGCGTGTGAGTCAGTGAGTGAATGTGTGAGAGATTTTGGTCAACGCTTAACATCGAAGTCTCAGCGCTGGTGAGGTGTGACATGAGGTGAGTATGGTGTGGCGCCGAAAAGAAGGGGCGAGGGAAACGGGAGATCCTCGAGAATACCTGCCGACCAGTGGCATCGTCCGGCACGATTCCCACGTGCGAAAATCTGGGGACCGACCCCGCCGAGAATCGAATCCGGATCACCTTGGTGGGAGGCGAGAGGTCTTACGCCTCGACTACTGCGGCGCCCATATCTAATACGTGATGGGGAACTTGGTAACGGCGATTTTAATGATCGTGATGTTCTGAAAGATTTGGATAGCTCTCTTTTGAATTGTTTTGTTTCCTCATATCAGTGCGTTGATAAGATATTTAACAGTTTCGCTGTAAAAAAAAAGCCTATTTCTAACCAAAAGTAACTCGGTTTAAAGATTGGGTAGACTCTTAAAAATCGTCAACCTGTCATACTTAAAAGAAACTCGGTTCAACAACTGGGTAGACTCTTAAAAATCGTCAACCTGGCTTACTTAAAAGTAACTCGGTTTAACAACTGGGTAGACTCTTAAAAATCGTCAACCTGTCTTACTTTAATGTGGGAGAAAGAAATACCGGCAGCAATATTGTTGGTCTGTTGCTTGTTTTACGCTTTTGTTGCTTGTAAACGTGCCCAGGAAAATTAGTGATGGTAACATACTGTAAAAGTGAACCCTTCGGTGAATTGCAAAGTTTTCTCTTGACTGACCATGCTGTGTGTGTGGTTGTGTTTCTGCATGCGTTGTTTCTATCAGTACGGCTGGCGGCCAGTAGTTTCGCCCTGGTGCACTTATTAGCAAATGTGTTGTAAGGACATAAGACTTCAGGGTTCACGACACACGTTGAGATATGGCGCCGGAGTTCTCAGTCGAGCCCACACGCGAGAAGGCTGAGAATCCTTCAGAAGAACATATCAACAAAAGGTAATATTACAGGCAATTTGTCACTGCAACAACGTGGATGTAGGTGCAGTGTGGTAATTTAGATCTTTTATAAAATCACATGTTGACAAATAGCGCAGAAAACTGAACATTTAGTTCCTTACAAATATTTAAAAAAACTGTACAGTTCTAAATGTAGTATATTCACTGTCATGTTTACGACAGTTGCTTTTCTAAGACGTTGAACTTTCGTATGTGGCTGGACAAACAATGTGGTAGGCAATCTGACATGCTTGGTAAGTGGTTTATCTCACCCAAACTTCTCCCAACATTATAATTACAATATGCGTCTCTGACAAGAAGGAAAGGGTGTTGTGCTACAACGGTCCTCATATCCGTTATGCACACGAATTGTTTGCATTTATGTATTTAGATTAACTAATTTTTCCTCTAACTTTGCTCTAACCAAATAATTTAATACCTTACCACGTTAGTTACTTTAATGTTCATGGCAAAAAATGCTAAAATTATTAAAAGTGTTTTTTTAGTGATAGTCGGTTCTGATGTTGCCGAAAGCATATTGGCCAATGGTCTCTATAGTGTATGGTGTACTGGAGTCCAGCAGACATAACATAAGTCTGTCCCAAATGAGCCTACAACTACAAGTTATTATAAAAGAATTTTAACAAAAAATACTGCCAACTTCAAAAATCTACTATGAAAAAATGCACTAAAAAGTATTAATTAATTACACTACTTTTAGACTACATAGAATAAACGAGCTGATTAGGACAGTAATACACAATTATTGTTATTTTTGGTATCGGTGCAAGTCAAGGTTAACGAACGTGTAACGAAGTAGCGTAGGTATACATCTAATTTAATGAAATTTAACGCTGACTGCAACTAAGTATTTCTTAATCGACACAAAGATATCAGTGCAGCGGTGTGCGTATACAGTGCGTCTGGGAGGGGAGCACCTTGAGTGAGCGACTCGAATGCTGGCAAGCACGTGAGGGCAGTTGTTGACAGTTATATCCGATATCTAAATTTGCAATGCGCTTGTATGCTGTAAGTTTTCTATAATTGTGTTCGATTGTGGTTTCTTGATGCTTAGAATCACCTTCAGGTATTTCGATTTGTTTTACACGACATCTGTGTTCATTTGTCAACAGATTTTCGAGGTGTCGCTCTTAAGTTTCTGTTTTGCTTATTTTTGTAAATAGGTTTATTTAGGTTTATTTGTAGTTAAGGTGTTACTTTAGGTAGTTGTGTTCATTTGCGAATTTGTTGTATTAGGTATTGCTGCATTATCCAATTAACGTAGCATTAAATATATTTTGCCAATTTTGGGAAATTTCTTAAAATTTCTTAAAAGCTTGGCTGGCACCAACTCCAAAACTAACAATAATTGTATATTACCATCTTAATAAATTGGTTGTATTCTAAGTAGTCTAAAAATAACGTAATTATTATTATTATTTTTTACTTTTTAGTGCAATTTTCTTTTTAGGGTAGAATTTTTTGAAGTCGGTGCTATTTTTTGTTAAAAATTTTTATTTCTTAGGTTTTTTACGGAGTTCCGGTGCCTACCTTCCACATTCGTGCTGTTCGTCGTTAAGTAGTTCCATTGTACCTTCGCAGTCGAAGTCAGTCCCGAACATTATTGACCATAGTGAGGTACCTACCTAGTCTTGGATTGTCATAAACCTACCAATATCTCAATCACTATACATTTCTTATTCGATTTTGAGGAGTTATCTGGTGTGTCTTCGAAATCCAAGGGCCAATTTCAATGAAATTAAAATGGAGCCCTCTTGAAAATATCACCTTTCTAACAAAAAAAATCCCGAATTGGTATATAAATGACGGAGTTCTGACGTAACGAACATAAAAAATACAACTTAATTGATTACGTCATTTTTTAAGTCAGTTAAAACTATATGGAATTATGAAATTATTGGTAAGAAAACGCTTCGTTGCTAGATATTTCATAAATATTATATACAATCTCTAAAATCAAATGTATGTTTTCTTACAACACTGTAGTTTGCATAATAATCCCAGTATTAGTATAAATACAGCTGAACGATTGTGTTCGAATCATTGATGTGATGATATAAAAAACGTTTACTAATAAATTTTACTAATTAAGGCTAACACTTGCTTTAAGGGAAATGAATGAAAACTCAACCTTTGTAGCACAATTGAGTATGTGCCAGCTTACATTTCAGGATTTGAGTTGCGCGTAAAACATTGATAAAGTTTGTGTGCGCCTTTACGGGCCAGTCTTGGTAACCTTACTATGGTTTTAACATGTCAGTTCAGTTTCTATGGGAAGAACGTGTTAAGATCCTGGTCGCCACTTACCCTAAATTGCATGGTTTAGAATAACTAGTGTGTGAAGCCCGCAACGTGGTTTAGCACGATATTAAGTTGCTCAGACACGTCCCTCATTTGACTGCACCAATAACAATGAGGCTATTGTGACGCAACAAGTCCGTGATTTGTCAGTAGAACCTCGAGACGTATGACAGTTAAAACGTCCAATCGCTGACCATGGAACAGAGTTGTGGATGTAAACATGAGGCATTGAAACCAAATTGTGCAAAAATATTTTCACTATAAAATCGCGGATATACTTATATGCTGATCGACGAAGTTACACTAAAAGTTAGATCTTATGAAGATGCATTAAAGAATGGCAAAGGAATTGTTTCGGCACAAGAATAAATGTTAAGCCAGGAAAAGTTTTACTCATCTTCCAAACTCCTCCTTGTATAAATAAATAATTAAGCAATTTAATTAAGCTGTGTGGTAGGATAAATCCTTCCACGTTTCTGTATAACAACTGGTTCTGCAGTGCTTGTCAAACACTATTCAGTGCTGTATTCATTTTACTTCATCCTTCAAAGAAAGGACATTTGACTTTCATTTTCAACTTCCATATTTATGACGAATATGCAGCCCTTACTTATCAGTTATATTGAGTTGCGCTGTGGGAAAAAAAACTTTTTATGTAACTGTAAATTCAGTGCCTGTTAGGTATGGCGGATAAAAAAATAACCGATATTATTATTTGCAAAAAGTTAATAACATAATGATTCGTTGTATGAAAAAACGTAAAATCAATATTTTTTTTTCTAGAAAGAGTAAAGCTATTTTATGCCTCCGGACGTAAAAGTATGTAGAACCAAAATGTTTTGGCTTACCGGCAGAAGTGACGAAAATTCAAAGCTAAACTGATTAATACACATTAACCGACATAAAGAATTAAACAAGACGGAGGAGCCGCGAACAGTTTTTGCAATAGAAGCCGTGGCTGAAAGTTTGTTCAGCCATACATTTAAATGGAAGTTGTTATTGTCATATTTAAAACTAGCTGTCCCTTTGCGGCTTCTCCCGCGTGTACTATAGAAAAGAGTAACTTACTTTTAATTACGTATTAATTGATGGTGTTACTATATTCTCTGTATATCTTTAAAATAACAAACATAAAGAACTTTATCCAGCCCACTTCGCTGAGCGAACTTTAATTGCAGAATATCTTTGTTTTTAATTCGTCTTTACTTCTCTATAAAATAGCTGCCCGGCTGCGGCTTTGCCCGTGTGAAATTATGTAATGTAACCAGTAACTCTGGATAAAATATGTGATGAAGGCATTTAACAGCTAGCGTACTCAATAACAGTGAACTATAAATTGTCTTATCTCAGTGTAAAGAGCGCGCGCAATAAGCTTGTATGATAGTAATTCCCATCGCAAAGTCTTGCGCGGGATACGAATCCGTAACCCCACCCCTCTCACACCACAAACTTTATACAATACCTGAGTGAATGCTTAAAGGCAGCCGCGATAATTCTTTCGTTTGTACAGGCTACAGTACAAAGAGGTTTTATTTATGAGTAGGTTGGCAAAAAGAAACAACTGTTGAATTATTTCGCCCATTCTATTTTTTCGGGATACTGTAAAATTTTACTGCTTTTCACATCCTTAATTTTTGAATTTCATAAAATCCTGAATTTGATTTGTAGATATTTACGTAAACTTCATTCTTATTCAAATATCATCTTGATATCTCAACGGGTATAAGCGGTACAGACAATTATTTGAAAACACATTTTATTTTTTTAACAACTTTCAAGGACGAATTTCAAAAAATCCTGAAACTGCTTTTTTGATATTTTCGTAAGATTTATTTTAAAGCTAAGACCATGTCATTATTTCCACTGGTTTAGGAGATAAGTGGGATTAATAAAAAAACACGTTATATTTTATAAGAGCTTTCAAAGACAAATTTCAAAAAATTCTAAAATACGTTTTAGATATTTACTTAAGCATCATTTTAAAGAAAAAATCACCTCACTATCTGAAATGGTTTAGGAGAAATCAAGGATTAATGAAAAACACATTTTACGGTTTTACACTCCCATCATTTTTGAATTTCGCAAAATCAAAAAATTCACAAATATGCATTTGTTTGAGCAATATTTTGAAGTTAAAAAAATTATTATATCTTTCCCAGTTAATGAGATATCAGGGATTCTTTGAAAACACATTTCACCCATTTTCACCCCATTAATTATCGAATTTCGAAAAATCCTTTCTTAGTTGGTGCCTACGGGGCAAGGGGAAGCTTCCCTAAGAATTTCATGGTTCTAGGTCTTGCGGTTTGGGCTGTGCGTTGATGAGTGATAGTGAGTGAGTGTGTCAGTCAGGACACTTCATTTTATATAATGAGTTAGTATATAAAGACTAAAAACTAAACTTACAAGTCCAAAATAGCCATTTTGTCTTTATACTGGTTGGATATACGTACAAATTATTTGTACTTGATTTGATCTGACACAAGTAGTCGAGGTTACCGTATCTTCCAGTTTGTGACGTCATGCCACAACCCTCCATGTTGTCTCCTTTGCGTCAACCGGAAACCTAGACTACTTCTACCCATGCGTCAGACGGCATCTTTGCGCGAATCACGTACCACTGAAGCATGTTTTTGGATTGCAACGTATCGGAATACTTGACATAGTAGTAACAAAAACACACATCTGTCGTGAGAGAAGTCTCTCATTCACATTGAATGCAAACATTACATATACATGTAATGCGTTTTATCTAAATCCATTAGAAATATTTTAAAGAAATTCGCATTTTTCTTAAATCGTTTCTGCTTATACTTATAAACGTTTTGCAGAGTCAAGAGTAGAAACTACTGTAGTCTAGTTTTTAAAGTATTAAACGGCATCGTAATAAATGTAGATATATACAACGTTTAACTGTAAACGTTTTCCATTAAGTTATAAAAATAATATGTACACCTTATATAGAAAAAAGCTAATGAATTACAAATTAAGTTTTGAAATTAATGTTAAGTTAGCTTACATTTTATCGTAGTCTTTCTCTACAACTACCAAACTGAGAAGTTCCATGAGATGTACAAACTATTTTGTAGTCTCGAACATACACAAACATAAATACATCATATATTTTATCTAATGGTGTTTGGAAACCATGTGTCATTAATAAATATCGCTTATGTGATAGAAAATGTTATGAAAGATGCCAGCTGCCGTGTGTTCAAACTTTGTTGAACGGTGGTTGGGGTAAAAAAGGACCAAACAGTATAGAACTATGTTTTCTCAGAAACAACTTAACAATTTTTTAAAAAAGCGGGCCTTACGTACAGTTTAAAAAAAACATTTTAGCAATCAGCACACATTCCCACACGAAAAAATAGCATCACTTACAGGAGTAATCATTTTAGCGACCTAATAACACGTTTACATGTTACGTAAAAGTTAGGAGCAGCAAAAGTATTCTTCAATAAGCTGACCTATATTTTACAGGACGCTATATAGACATATATGGTACACTGAATTGTGACACAATACCTACTGAATTGTGTAAAGTAAATTTTTATTTTATTATTCGTAAAACAAAGTATTCGGACTGGTCTAGGAGAAATAATCATATTCTTGAATTTCCACGTCGTGGTAACGACCTTCATCGCGTAGAATATATATAGTTATGTAAAATTCAGCAATAAGGTGTCATATAATGTTCTACAGCGATAGGAAAATGGCCACCGTAAGATTGCAGTTATCTGTAAACTAATTAATGATATATTACGTACTTACATAAAGTTAGAGACACTGGAAAATCGCGAAAATATTTAACATAGTCTCCAATAAACTGTAGTATCTCAATCATGACACGTGTGAACAGTTTCCTGGCAAATCACACACGTTCTGTGTTAAAACTGTAAATTTGTAATTCGTCTGTTGAATAAGGGCACAGTGTTTCATATAAAATATAGCTAATATAGGTGTATAACCTTCAGTGTTATTTATACATAGTACGTTGGAGCCTAGCAAACAATCAACTTTTCCCATGATTTACCAGTGTCTCTACATATAGTATTTGAGGATGGCACAAGTTTATGTTTTGTTACATTTAAAACACTAAACTTACGCTATTAGTACATTTTTATCACCAGAATTAGCTTTCGAAGTATCACAGATCGTATAAGAAAATTTTGTGTTTCTTTAGTGTATCTTTATCGTCATAAATTAGCCCGATATACTTAATTTTAGAATTGTCTCAAAGTAAAATCTAAGATAAAAATAATTTAACTGGTGATTTTAAAAAAATAAGTCATAGTAGCAGGTATTCTGCAGAAACAACATAAACTGTAGTTAGCTTTCATAACAGATGCGACATGTTTGTCAAATCTCTACGTCCGACCATCGGTGATATAATAAGCCGGTCACGGTTAAGCATACAAATTTTAAAATCATTCTTTCAGAAATAACAATTAGAATTATATTTTTTCTGTGGCCACTGACATTGAACTTAGAGCAAGTAAAAATCTCTACACAGTGTTCGTTACTTATAGAGCTTCAGATGTACTCACTTTACCGTGAGCAGCCTACACAAATAGCTGTTATATAAGGACGCGAAGCAAAAGCTACGGCAAGCTAGCTTCACATTCTTACTTCTGAGTAACAAGAAAACTATGGCGTTCTTCACGAGACACAAAAGTTACGGAATAACGTTGATGGAGTTTCTCTTCAGAGCAAGAAGAAACGAAGTGACGGCTAGACGATATTCGCCTTATTGTGGTTATGGCGGCGGCCGCATCATGTGACCAGCAGGGCTGAGGAACTGGTTTGTCCTTGGTTGCGGGGGGAGAGACGCGGTAACTGCTGCAGGAGAGGTGAGAGAGATGGATATAGTCATGTGACTGACACTACGGAAGGCGTGGCCGACCATGTGACCACGGCAAACCTGTTCCTTAAGCGATTTCCTTCTCCTCGAGAGTAATCGACTATATATCCTTCGTCTCCCTCCGCCGCTAACTCCTTCGAATGGTGAACGTGGAAGTCCTGAAATCTTTAATTCTCTTTTCATTCGTCATTTCAGGTTTGCAGGTTACGTTTACGATTGCGGCTGCGTTAGAAGCGATATAACGCTCGCCTTAATGCACTTTAAACACGAATCAGTGAGAATTTGTATCTCTTATTGTTTCGGTATAAAATGAGCAATTGAAGTTAGTAAAACCTTGTTCATTGTTTCAGTGAGTATATGCTCACTTTTTAAAAGTGAATCAGTCATTTGAGAACCATTACATGTCACACTTTTCACAACACTGGTTTATTGATATTTACTCTTCAATGCGCGAAACACCAATTTTTTAAAAAATAGCGCTTCCTTATTTTAAAGGTTTATCAAAATATGCCTTTTCAGTATAACATTATTTAACAGCTCTTTTTGGAAAGTGACATGTGGTGTTTCCCAAATTACTGATTCAAATTATTTCCACTTATTCTTAGTGAATTTTACCTGCATGTTAACTCACTTCCAGTTAATTAATCAGGTGCATCAGTCAGAAAAAGGCTGATAACTGGAATTTCTGTACTTAACATTTCACACACTGTAACCACGAATTTGGACTTGAATATATAAGAGGTGGTGGTTTACAGAATGATCCTAGCTATCAATGACGTCCCTCACATGATACGGACATGGTTTGTTCTCCTTGTACACTGGTTTCACGCAGAGCGCAGTTCGTGGAGAAGAAGACCAATGTCAGTTGAGTGCCTACGCTTAGACAGGCTAAGTAGTAAGCAGGCGTAAATTGCCGTGGCAGCTCGTTTGATGCAAGCGAACATAGGCGCTTATTGGCTTCCCGAGGATGTTGATACCATCCCCATGTTCGTTTAGCTACTGCATGTTCAGACAGGTTTCATATTGGCCTGACTGCTGGCTTGCAAGGCTGGTTGGCGGTAGACGTTTCCTCCATATTGCTGGCCAGCGAAGACATTCTGCTGGCGTGAGTTACTGAGTTCGTTGTCCTACCAACTGTTTTTCTTCTGTATTCCTTAATATTGTGTAAATTTGAGGTGACAAACGTGTATCCGTGAACGCGCTCGTTGTGTTCTGATTAACAACTTTGAAAGCTATGGCACCAATAAAATAAGAAACCAAATTGTAACCAGCATGTCTAGCATGTTGTTTGAAATTTTTCAATTATCAGTGGGGAAATTTCCACACGACTGACACAAATTCGTCATCAATTCCTAATCCATTTTATTTTTAAAGTTTTCAAAAATTATTGTCATGCCAAAAAAGTAAAAATATAACACAAACACTTAGAAATATTTACGTGTGTACGCTCTTCATAAAAAATTTTGTAGAAGTGCATATGTTAGTTTACAAGGAAATCGGAAATAAGTGGATGAATATTTGAGGAGTTCCCTGCGCTTAGTAACTAAACAAACACGCACGCACACACACACACACTCTCTCTCTCTCTCTCTCTCTCTATATATATATATATATATATATATATATATATATATATATATGATGTTCCTGAACTACAGGTACAATTGGTGAGATTATGATTCCTTATCAAAAAAATTAGGTATAGTTACGTAAAGCAATTTTCGCCGAGCGCTAATTTAAGGGAAATATTAACTTTGTAAAATTTATTTTCAAAAAATTTTTGGCAAAATATTGGAAACCACGACGTGATAAATTACAGTTCTGTGCACAATGATTAGTGTTAATTTATACCTTTAACCTGTTAAGAAACCACACTTTAAAACTCTCCCCTTCATGACAACAACAGGGGTGGCCACCTCTTATTGACTACAATACTTGTGCCGTTGAATTTTGTGAACATTTTATGTTGCTTTTCTTAACAGTACATCCTTAGTAAAAAAAAGGTCCTCTTGTTGCAAGTCGCTAGAACGCACTGTTTACGAGAGGAAAGTCATACAGTCAGTGGCGGCAATACACTGCATGTGAAGTGAACACTACAACCTGTACCTACTAAGCGATTATAGCATCGTAGGCACCCGAAATTCGATTGCTTGTTACATAAATTCATGAAATGCGCAAGAGATGAAGGTATGTGCTGGCCATAGGTGTGTACAGAACTGAAGCATTTAAGTTTTATTGGTTGAGGTTTCCTTGACTTAAATCTGAGACACGCTTTTAAATAACTGCAGCGCAAGGTGAATTTCTCTGATTACAAATTGTATTTACAAGCATTCTGTGCGTACTCCATTGCGAGTGTAGCAGTTGTTGCCTACGTGCCAGGTAATGTATTGTTGTGCCACAGTGCATTTTATTGTAAATTGTGAATTTCTTTGTAGTGGAGCTGAACGTTTCGTTGACAACTAAGTTCATTAGAGATACTAGGAAACTGAAAAGGAACCAGTCATGGTCTTTGTTAAGGATCCATTCCGGCATTCGCTTGGGTATTTTTATTGTTTTCAAAGAAGTAATTACACACACAAAACAAAACACGTAACTTTTATGGAACACTTCAATGATAAACGGTTTTTGATAACGCAAAAAGATTTGTTTGTGTGCACTTGGTTGCCTACCAGGTAAGCAACCTGCGTTTCAAGGTTGGTCGTACGAGACAGTTGCGCGCGTATCGTTCACGAAGCACCGCTAGAATGTGTCAGGGTGGTATTTCACTGTTGGTACGCTACATGGAGATAAAGTACAAGTACGCAGAAATTGCAGATATGCATCTTATGTATGGTGCTGCTGGAGGTAACGCAAGAGGAACACAGCGTCTGTATGCACAGACATGTCCAAACAGACGCTGTTCAGGGCATCGTACGTTCTCGTCTGTGGACAGACGTTTACGCGAGACTGGAACATTTACAGCGAACAGGTATGACAGCAGCGTGAGACACAACATGAGAACAGCGAGGTTTGAGGAGGAAGTGTTGGAACACATTGCCGATTCGCCATCAAGTAGCACACGTGGAATCGCTCGCACAAGGCTTTCAAGCCAGCAAAGTTTTCTGCATGAACAACAGCTACATCCGTTTCATCGCGAAATGAGCAAGTATTACAACCAGCTGATTTTCAGCCACGAGACGATTTCGCACGCTGGTTTCTGCGTCAATGCGCACACGAACCTGCCTGTCCTCGCTTCATTTTGTGGACCGACTAGGCTACTTTTACGCGTGATGGCATTCTCAACAGTAAATACAGCTACTTACGAAGCGATTTCAACCCACATACAATGGTTGAACAACACCATCAAATGACATTTTCTGTAAACGTTTGGGTTGGCACTGTCGGCGACAACTTCATTGGACCATAATTTTTGCCGACGCGAATGATTGGCCGCCTTTATCGACAGTTTTTAGAGGACATAATGCCAGTTCTGTTGGAGGATTTGGATTGGCAATCACTCCTGCTTATGTAGTACCAGCACGATGGAGTCCCTGCACACTTCAGTTTGGTAGCTCGTGACCATCTTACCGCCATATTTGGTGAGCGATGGATAAGTAGAACCGGACCTGTGAAGTGGCCACATCGCTCCCCAGACCTGACATCATCTGATTTTTTTTTGTGGGGTCATCTCAAGAAATTGGTATGCAAGGCCCCCATCAACACGGTAGATGAACTTCGCGGCCGCATTACTGATGCTTGTACTACCATTCGCAACACCCAGCACACGTTTTATCGCATAAGATACTCGATTGTGCGTCGCTGTCAGTTGTATATCGAAGTAGGTGGTCGCCACTTTGAACAGTTACTGTAAAATACTGCACACATTGATTATTTGCAGTGCCTTTCAAGGGTTAATATCTTCCTTAAAAATATTTATGTAACTATACCTCATTTTTATAAGGAATCACAATCTCACCATTTGTATCCGTAGTTCAGGAACTCCCTTACATACATACACACAAACATGTACCATTATTTAATATTGTTATACTTACACATAGTCTAGCAAAATGAAAGCTATAAGGGAACGGGATAAATTTGTGAAGGAGGGATAGGGCCCCGAATATTTACTTTCAAAAGTACTCGCAAATATTATCGATGGTCCAGCTATCGATTAGTGTCGAGCCCCCTGCAACCGCGTAAAACTCAAGGTGTGAAGTATTTGCAGAGAAAAAAAAACAAATGTCTTCAAACTCAGACAGTGTTCTAAATAGCACAAATATTCGTGATCGCGCACTCACACTCTGCATTTTGGAACAACATCTCTGACTTCACTTTCGAGTGGGGAGTGCGCAAGTGTGGGTAGCGTGTGTTTGTAAATGCATGCTCTATGAACACTCTATTTCATGGAGCATTGTTTACTTGTTTACTGATCCCACACTTTGCGTGCGGTACATTCTCAGATACGGCAAACAATTAACTACAATATTTTAGAACAAGAATCTTTGCACTGTACCACAGTGGAATGCAAGTGCGAATGTGTTTGCATTCCAAAATTACTTGTAGGAATTCTGGGAGTGAGTGCGAGTGTTAATGATGAGATTTTGTAACACATTCAGCTTCAGTACCAGGGATCATTCCGCGGTGCTCTGCAATATTGGCTGTAATCATGAAAAAATAGACAATTCTAGTGTTCTATTAGAAGAAAGTTCTGTTCAGAAAAGGGGCTTCTTGTGTCTTTAGTAGACTGTCTGATCTGCATTGTGCATAATACATACTTACAGACGCTGCAGTGTATATACTGTGCAGTTATGAGCAAACGAGGCTGCTCCTGATGGTTACCTAATGTTCACATTTGAAAATTAAAAACATTATTATACCACGTGTGTGTCCGACTGCTCTTCTCAGTGGCTAGAGCTCCTGGTTGGTCCTCCCACCAAGGCAATCCGGATTAGATTCCCGGCGGGGTCGGTCCCCGAATTTTTGCATGTTGGAATCGTGCCAGACGAGGCCGTCGGTCGGTGGGTTTTCTCGGGATCTTCCGTTTCCCCCGCCCCTTTATTCCAGCACTCCTCGTGTCACCCCTCACCAACACTGAAGACCTCGATGTTAAGCGCTGGCCAAAATCTCTCACTCACTCCTGGTTAATGGACCAAATGTCCCGGATTCGATTCTCGGTCGGGGAGGAAAATGTAAAGTTACCTCTCTAGCTTCAGGACTGGGTGGTTTGATACCACCCTGTGGAAGGTAATGGCGAACCAATACAAATGTCGCCCTCGCATTAGCCTTCGAGCTGAAAACTCCATCATCACTAACACATGTAAGATGAGAAAACTAAGTCGTTGTCACAATACCATCTATCTACCCTCTCAAAGCACCTACATAAAATATAAATGGTGCAGAAGACACCCTTACTCTTCAAAAATAATTTCATTAAATTTCTGTAGCCTTTTAACTCAGAAATGTGCGAGAAACAAACAGTCGGTAAGAAAAGTGAACCTGGGTTAGTATGTAAATCTTCTGTTTTTTTTTTTTTTTTTTTTTTTTTTTTTTTTTTTTTTTTTTTTTTTTTTTTTTTTTTTTTTTTTTTTTTTTTCAATTCACGCTCCCCTTCCGCCTTTTCTTTTCCTTTAAATTTCATCACCGGATCCTTGCCTGGCAGGATCGTATATACAGCGACAGTCAGCTGCATAAATTTCGCAGCTAATGTTATGTCGAGTGGAAGATCAAATGAAATACACAGTGATTCCTGCATTGCTTTGCATCTCCGGAATTGAAATGAAAGCATACAAAAAGATGTAACAACCTGAAAACGGGAGTGTCTTAATAAAATTTTACCAGGGTGAGACTTTGTTGTTATAAAATTGTTAACGACAGTTTCAGAGCCAAAATTGCTGTGTGTAATAAGACGAGATTTTGTCCAAACTGAAATATACTACTTAAAATACACGCGGGTGTGTATGGAAACTATAGGAATGTCTTTACTATGTTTCTGTATGCTTTAGACTGTGGTAATGTTACAGCCTGCCCAGGCCTACGGGTGGTTTGCAAAGCTTTGGCCGATAGACAGTTCTAAATCAAGTTGATGGCTGTAAGTGATGTATGCTTAGAAATAACAATAAAAAATTGGTAGACGTATGTATATTCATTTCACGTCCTCCTGTAATCTTTAAAACATATTTTTACTTGTGGCCTAAAATGGAAAAAAATTGGTGTTTTTGCGGTCCATTGCATGTATGAAAATCTTGTTACAGAAGGTGTGTATAATTCAATACAGCGGCGCGATACGGCTGACGTTTGCCGCCAGCGACGAATGTCTGCCTGCGTCCATAAGAGGGCGATGAAATATCGCCGGCGGTTGGCGACACGAACTTGTGCCGCCCTCTTTTACCTAGAGAAATAACTCAGTAAATGTACAAGTTTTTTTTAAGAAACGTGAACGGAAATTAAAGAAATTTTAATCTGTTTATGCTCGTATAAATTTAAATAAATAACTATCAAACAGACAACAGAGATTAAATTTTCTACCGAAAAATGGAGTGAGACAAAATAACATTAGTTACTTTTACACGAACATATATTACATTAATTTATACAAACACCCGTATTTTAATATATTGATTTTTAACTTTGTTCTAACTTTAAAAATAAATGCATGAGTGTTAAAATGTAAACAACTTTTCTTTTTCTTTGTATCCACCGCCAGCGGTCACCGTCAAATCCAATGTCAGCCGCTCGTGCAATGTTCCCGACGCCCGTCGCTGGCGTCAAGGCTCTGATTGGCTGACGGTCGTTGCTGAGCGACATGTAGCTCTATTGTGAAAACCACATTATGTTTGATACTACGTCATAAAATAGTAAGTCATCGCTGAATGTTTCATAGAGATGACTTATCGGCGAGAAGACTGCCTGCCAGTTCAGTTACTTACGCCAAGAGTCTAGGGTGAGGGTGATGCGTATGCTGTTACGCTGTTAGTGTTCCGCACATTTAAGACTTGAACATTCAAAATACGTTAACCCAGGTGCCCCCTTTAAAGTACACAGCAACACCAACTAGTGGGATATTTCTCACATTGTAGAGAATTAAGGTCTTAGATTTTCCTTAATGAAACTAAAAATTATTTTCAATATGAGATATTTTTATTTATACAATGCCTACCTATGTCCTACTCATAAAATTTTTTAAAACGAATCCACCGTAAGTGAATGAAAAGAATATCAACGTTCATTTAATGGAATCAAATGAAAATAAATCGGCATTACTAGAGCATCCATATGGTTGGGTGTTCGTCATGAAAACCGTGTAAAGAAATATATATGGCACGTGGTCTGAAGTACCTTATGACGGACTGATCACGCTTATACGATAAAGAAGGACAATACTGACTTAAAAATGTTTGCAAGGGAACAAATTCTGATAAATGTAAATGAAGAAAGGTTTACAGATAATGTAACGTGCGTGTCTGTCATCAAAATAGTTTTAAAAGATTATGAAAGATTCACTGCAAAAATGTCCTAAACAAAAATTGAAGATTTTAATCTACGAGTAGCATGGAACACGCATCATACTTCAGCTTGTAAATTGAACAAATGTTGGTAACATCGTTATACACTTGATAATTTCCTAAAAATGCATTTTTAAGCTACCATTGATGTACGGGAAACAATTTTATCATACCTACTTTCTTAACACTCCTAAACATCGGTGTGATACATTGACACATATTGTTTCAGAGTGTTGGTTCAATGGAGATTCATCATTTAAAATAATATTTTAGACATACACTATTGCAAATCATTACTTAATTGAATGAGTCGAGTTTGGAATTTATCAACACATACTGTACATTAATTAAACAAAAAAATAAAACATGAAAAATCCTCAGAAGAATAACGATAAATAACAAAAATTAATTTAAAACATTGTTTCTAAAACAAATAATTCACAGTTAAGATAGCACAGAGAGTTTTGAAACGAAGACAATATTACACATGGGGCCGCAATTGCCAAACGGTCAAACAATTCTCCTCCCACCAAGGCGATCCGTGCTCGATTCCCAACGGAGTCGGTCCCCGGATTTTCCCATGCAGGATCGTACCGGACGATGCCGCTGGTCGGCGGCCCTTCTCGGGGATTCCCCGTTTTCCCCGCCCCTTCATGTTGGCACTGCTCCGTACTCACCTCATGTCACCCCTCATCAGCGCTAAAGCCCTAGATGTTAACAGGGAGTGTTAAATATTTTTCTTGTATTTTTGTTTTCAAGCCATAACATTTATTCAAGTCGTATTATCAAAATTGTATCTTAGATGTATTGCTTGACGTGAATAATAATTGAATATTTCATTAATTTGCCATGCATAACCATTATAAGGTAATGATAGGTTAGCTTTCAAGAATGGTTACAAGTCCCATATAAGATGAACATTATAACACTATTATGGTCTCCAAAATTCGTCGCAAATAGCTTCTATGCCTCAACATTACCATATTTACCAAAAATATTTTTGGGACAGAAGTTATTGTATAAACTCGATAAATAAAATATAGTAGCTAAACCTCCACCTTAAGCATTTACCAAAACCTCTCACTCACTCACAATATTACACAGAAAACGAGGTTAACAGCGACAACGTCACAGGTGCAAGGCTAGACGGCACGACGACGACAACTCAGAAGAACTCAGTAGTTCTCCTTGGCTGAGCTTGTTATGACTTTTCTGGATCTGATGTCTGCTTCTGTCTCAGGCAGACTACAAGCTAAGCCCGTTCCCGTGTCTCCGTAGAATCTGACAGATTTCTGCTGAACGTTATTTGTCCCAGTACATCGTACCGACAGTGAAATTTTGTGGTGGTAGTGTTGGCCTATTTTTTGGATGTGAAATAATGCTTTGAACGTATGGCTGTATGTGCTATGTAGCGATGCACTGCTGATATTGACATTTTTCAAATACTGTAACAATAAATTGGAAAATTTAATGTTATGCATGATCATAATTATTCTCCTTTACAACACGATAAGTTTATTTAATTTATCGTCTAAAGACAATCTACAACCAGGTGGACTCCTTAACTAGTCTGCTCAAAGTTCTGATTTAAACCCAGCGTTATATTTTTTGAATAGGCTATAACAACACGAGCGTACCAGTAAACTGACAGACCTCTACTATTTACTGTCTGAAATAAAGAAGAAAACCTAGTAGTTGTAGCTGTACTTCGCTGGTAGCATATCTAAAAGGGTTAAAGCTGTTGTTTCACGTGAGATTCCACAGTCTTATTACGTCCCCGACTGTAACATATAGATATGATCTTTGAAAGAGTTGTGTAATGTGAGTACATGACTGGATGTAGTATTTTGGACACACTCTGCTGCGATGTAGATGTCTGTCAAAGAAAACTAAAGAGAATAGAAAAAACATAAAAAAACGGAGAACGATTTAGTCAACAGGAAACATACGCAACATCAAATTGTATAAACGAAATTAGGACAAATATAACAAAGGATAGCCAAATAAGAAAATAAGTAATAAAAATACCAAACTTTACTAAGGCAGACAGCACAGAGTTTAGGCCTGCTTTAGCAAATGACAAACAGATAAAATATATTCACAACAAAAATAAAATAAAAATACGAAACTACGAGACGAAACAAAACACAGTAGTTTATAACAGAAAAACAACATATGACACAACGATGAGACGAAACAAAGCACAGAAGTTTTCCAGGCACGAAGAGAAAAATGACATTTCGGGAACTGCAATCTGTTCCCATCTTCAGACCTATCGAACCAGCAACAGCGAGTGTTGTGAGACTTTTGGCCAAACAATGTGCGTATGTATACACATAAGCGCGTGTCGTATATAAATAGAAATCGAGAGAGAAATAAATTTTACTGGCTCCAACAAAAATGTTACGTTTTATGACTGGATTTATTTTTATTTTAAATTTCAAGACTAAAGGTACATATTTATTCCGCTACATACACATTCATACGTTGTGTCATATATATATATATATGTATGTGTGTGTGTATATATATATATATATATATATATATATATATATATATATATATAGTGAGTGCAATATATGTCAGGGTAAATGCATCTTAGGCACATTTTGGCTAAAGGATTTTAGATTAAACTTTGCAACCTCGTGATGTAGAGGCCTTCAAGCCACTTTTCTTAAATGCTTAAATTCAAGGTAATTCCATGTGCAGATCTCAAGCGAACCATCACCGATTCGGTCACATGAGCGTGATATCTTTGACGGCCAAGGTCGTCGAGATTTACAAATACTCACGTGAAGAGGTTCGAAATGTTGGGCTGCTGATTTTGAAAAATATCTTTGAAAGATTTTTGCAACTATGGTAAATGATTTAATGGAATATTGTAGACATAGCCAGTGCTCTTTTACGTCGTCTCAGTGAACCAAAAGTGAATCAAGTAATAAATAAATAAACAAGTCAGTAAATGCATACATATTAAAAGCATAAAAAATCCATGAGGAATTGAGTCAAATTACAGAAAATACAAATAAACGAAAATTAAAAGTTCAAAACACGTATCAAAGCGAAAAACCAAGAAAACTGAGAAAACTCAGGACACCAAAATTAGACACCACAGACGACTAAGACGAAGCAGATTTGTACTTCAAACAAGATGATCTAAAAACGACGTCCACAACAACAAAACACTCGACAAAACAACGATGAAAACACAAAAAAAAAAAAAAAACAGATTTCTACAAGCTAGTCGCGACGTTTTGGCAGCTGACATATGCTCCCGTCTTCAGGCAGACTGAAAGTCTTTCACGTAGTTATTTATTTTGAAATTTAAATTTTTTTCCTTTATTTGTATTTTCTATGGTTTGATGCGTTTCATATATATATATATATATATATATATATATATATATATATATATATGTGTGTGTGTGTGTGTGTGTGTGTGTGTGTGTGTGCGTGTGCGTGCGTGTGCATATGTGTGTGTTTTATAATTATTTTATGTGTTTACTGCACCCAATTCGTTTTTTTTTTCCTTGTATTGATTTTCCTGGTTAATTTTGGGACGACATAGCACTGCAATGACGTAAGTTCACAATACTTCACTAAATTTGATTTCGATTATTGCTGAATTTTTACCAAAGAAAAAGTATTCTACTGTTAACTGCATGTGTTGTTTGCGTACGCCTGTAAGCGCCATAAAAATAATTTTATTTATTTTACAATTATTCCAGGCGAAGTTATTAGAAGTCTTCTTCAAACAACTCTGACATATTCATGACGCTAGTTTTATGTCAAGAATTGACTATTAAGAGGTATTGGATGATGTGCAAATCTAACTTTTTTCAAATTAACTTAAATAAACACGTGCTGCTGTTCGAAATATAGTTACTGTTTCATAAACAGCCGACGTTCGTATCTATAATTGATTTTTTCACAAAAAACGTAATCCTTAAAATTTGTTTATTTCGAATCTTTGTGTCCAGCGGTATAACCTAATCACGCCTCTTGTATATCCGCTGGATTTTCCAACGATAAATTATTTTATTATGAAATTGTACACGGTTTATCCTTTTTAGCAGCATATTTCTTACTGTCTTATGTATTATCTCGGCATTCCATATGAAAGCTGTGCAACCGTACAAGTTATTCAAGAATTGTCACCAAGTAAACTGTCTGATTTCCTGGGCTATGTTCATTTTCAAATTTAGTTCGCACTTCCTACAAAGTCGAACTGTTCCCTCTTATTATTTGTTTAGCCCTACAGTTTGTATAAACTTTCATTTCTCATACGCCGTATGAGACCGAACAATGATGGAAAACTTCAGGAGGGGAAAAATGTTTTATGTACCTGTAATTTAACGGGTGAGAAATGAAAACATTCCAAATTTTACCAAAAATTAACAGAGATAGCCAAGTTGTATTTTATATGTAGCTTCATCGATTTAAATAAAAAAAGATAAGATTCCATGGTTCCTTACACCGCTATAGGATATTGTATTTTTAAATAAATTGTAAAAGGAAAACCTTCCTTTCTTAACGTCAGAGTTTAGGTATTCGCCATGAGAGTCACTGCTGTCGTGATTCTTAGTATTGTGAATATACGACAGTAATATTGTAAATGTGTAGTTAGTATAGTGTAAGTATGATGGCATAGAACGTATTGCCCTTGTAATTGATTGCACTTGTATTATGAAGACAGGTCTGTACTCTAAGTACTCTCAACTCAATGATTCTAAAAAGGAAAACATGCCTGCACTATAAACGAATGTAACTCTGTGTACATGAAAGATATTATGTTTAAGGTAATGTGCAATTTACTTAAATGCTAACAAACCAATGTATATTAATAAGTTTTCCCATTCAACATTTAATTTAGTGGCAAAACAGTTCCCCCATCCCCCTAATTTTTCGAAAGTTAGCCAAAGTGTAATCTATAACTTCTTTATTTCACCCATTCAATTGTGAAAAAAGAATTCATAGTAATTGTACAGAACAAAATTAAATACCATTCTAACATATCATACTACCGCCGCCGATTCCTCATATGCCCCCGGAGGCCGTGCTGTCGCGAGACCGAAAACCGAAGCTTCCATAACTCGCTGGGTGTTTGTAAAATTAAATGCACCCTGACATACTAGTTGCAAATCATTGGAACGGCGGCGGGGCGCGGTTAACTGTTTTAGCTGGGACCCGGACCCGTATTTAAGGCTGGAGGTGGGTGTTGCCAATTTAAATATATTACGTGTTTGTGTAATCGGCGGGGGAGTGAAGCTCCCCTCCAGCTGGGCTGGAGTGATGTAGTGTCGTGTTGTTCTGTACTAGTGAGGTGTATGTTGTCAAATGGCTAGATAAACTCGTAGTGTAGTAGTGCGTGAAATACCTGCAATCACTGTGTAATGCATGGAGATGTTTGTGACATAGAGGGAGAAAAACCCTTATAAAAGAATTAACTGTGATGTTTAGCCACCTGGACCTGAAACAGAGAGCTATTAAGTCGGTGCATCATCATACTACATGCCTACGGTAAAACAGTATCGTCAAAACATCATAAACATTTTCGAAGTATATATGGTTCCACATTACCTGGTTTGTTTATTGTGCTTCATATCATCCTTGTTCGTTTTTGTTCCAGCCCATGTCCAGTTGCTTTAACTACAGAGTGAATCTGCATTTATGAACACGTGTTGATACGGTTATTTGATTCTTTCTCTTTTCTGAAGTGTCTTCCTGAAATTTGTCCCGACTTTTCGGCATAATGAATTCCAAAAAATACAGGCTTCCATCAAAGTACTCAGTTACAATCACTTTACGACTACTTGGACAGGAAATATGACTTGGAATTATGTATTTCCGGTTCATGACCAAGTGCACGCTATCAAGTGACAAAGTACAACGAATGTACCCTCTTCCTTAATCTATTTTACGTTCAGTACAGTGTGTTTAGTTATTATTTGGTATCATACGGACAGATTGTGAAATATGTGCGAGATTCGATTCTGTTTTCTTCGATTATTTTGAATTAAATCACATGTCTCGAATATGTTAGTTTCAGCTGTCGCGCTGAAAATAAGTAAAAACCTTCCAGGTATTAGTCGAGGAAAAAACCGTTTCCGATATTTTCAGTGAATTCCTCCGCATAACATCACTGACTGATTTTGCCATACTAGAGATTACAGTTGTAACTGCCGATTCATTTCAGCGACACATAATGTTTACAAAAGTGCCAATGTGCAATCTACTAACAGGAATCTGCCAGTTTTTGGCAGGCCGGAAATGCATGTGCGTTGTAAATTTGTCACATACAATTGCGTATAGGCCTTATTTACTTATGTGTGTACTATTTTCTGTGAGCAATTTCGTTGACTCTCTACTTCCTGTAGAATTAAACATTATATTTCGAGAGAGAGGAGAATGTAGACGAAATAAGACGAGATGAAAAAACTACTGGGTAGATCTGTCTCGGTTACTTTGGCTAGATTTTGACAGTCGTCCTTCCGAGATAGGAATGTCCTAGCCGAGAGTCTTCCTTCATTTGAACCATAAATGCTTCCTTTCCAGTTAATGATTCTATGAACTATTGGTTGTGGCTCTATTAACCCCTCTGTCGGTGAGACGTTAGACCCTATTATCCCCTATCTACTTTTACGTGTAGCTGTAAATACTTGTTGTCTCCTGTTAACAAAACTTCCCCGTATCCTGATTTTCGGTCACCTTTCCAAGAAAAAGAACTGTGAAATGATAAACTCTGTAACTAATATATGTATAAATAAATTTATTTTACATTTTAAGAGCTCCCAGGCAAAAACAGACCTTAGGAAAGGAACACTGGGGATAACTTGAAGAATCGGGGATGCATCAGCCGGGGAATTTATTTATTAACAATCTCATCGTGCTCGTAGAGTTATTTCGGGAAACCATGTAAACCCCTTACTAAAGACTAACAATCGAATCCGAATAATGCTAAACGCTAGTACAGTTTTTACTACTGTTCACTCTCACTCGATGCACTGCGGTTATATTAATACATGCGATGGGGTTGTGTACCCTTTCTCAGTTACCTAACCAGGTTCACTAGATCACCAAGTTCAGTCTAAAACTCTGCAAGAATTCAGGGTCTCGTGACTTCGTCTATTCGGGTAACTGTCGGAAAATCTCAAGCTGAATTTGGGTCCTAGCTATGCTAACCACGTCGCCATTTTGGATTTATGTATTTTCCATCATAATTCTTGCTTAAGATTCATTTCTGAAAATTACGAACTTACAGAATTTGTATTGTCGCAAGCAATTAATTGTATGTTAGTTTTTTTGTTTTTTTCGGAATCTGAAACTGTCAAAAGTAATTTATCAGTATTCTGATTCGTAAGTTTCTAAATAGTACACTAATACAGACGTTCCTTCAATGGTAACTTTAAATAAACCACGTAGACTTATAATGTGACTTAAAGTATCATAAAATTGTATAATGAAACTAAAATACTTTTTATTTCTCAAAAACAAATACATTTCAGTAAGCAGCTGTCCTTCCCCATTTAGGAGCCGTGCACAGCTGGCGCATGAACTATGTTACAGTATGTTAGAAAAGAAGGTTTTTAAGACGTAAGTATTGCCAAATGTGTGTTCGATATATTTACCTACGAAAATAAAACGCATATAAAACTACGCTTCTTTTTATTATTGTGTTCTAGAAATCGTGATTAGAAACTTGATTCTGGGATACCTTAAAAGAGCTAAAAACTGTTTTTTTTTCAGACTGCTGGCACGTAAAAAAAACATCCGGAATCGTAATACAAAACTACAGAAGCATGCGATGGTACTTATTGTGCACTTTCTGAAAATAAAATGGGTCACCGGCCACTGCTTAGCGTCCCATAGGAAATAGCCAACTACCAAAACACTGCACGCTGTTTCGAGCCCCACGTATAAAGGCGACATGGTTGTTGAAGCACGGGCTATATTCCAGCTCTTATCATTCCCATGTCTCCGTACCACAAACGAGGCATCTAGTGCCTGCTGTGTATGGCTCTTAATATAGCCGCCTTTAGACTGTCATCTGTTAAAGGAAGTGAGAGGTTGCTGGTTGGCGATGTAGCAGTCGGCTGCGGGCAGAGCACCTGACCGCACCCCAGCAAGCACGAGGCTCTATCCTAGTCCCGTGACCGCCACTGAGTGCCGTCCAGCCGCGGGGTGTAGTGAGGTGGAGGAGGGGAGCCGTCCTCCCTAGACTGTTACATAACCATCCAGTTTCACCGGCCGACAGACCGCTCTGCTCAGTCAGTGACGCCTCCCCGCCATCGATAGAACGTCCTGCCCAGCACCGGTCATTCTTTCCCTCAGGAGCATTTTCACCCGGCCCGGACACCTATATGTGAGTACAAACAACTGATTAAACATACCTTCTTTCAGCATTACCTTCACCAGATCTGGCATTGCTCCTCCAGGACCTGGTCAGGTCGTCTTCGTGTACATAACTACTATACTCGTCCTGTAAGATCTGTAAATTGTTGCTGGAGCCAAGCGCGTCAATAACCGAAGACACCAAGTGTTTTTCCTGTGAGTCTTCTTGTACGTCGCAACTGATGTACTTCGTCTTTAGAATTGGCTCTGCTGGCGCGGTGAAATACAAAACTCGTTTCTTGTGTATCCTCCCAGTACGTAATGTGCTTAAAGTTAAGTTAAGTCACAAATTACTATGTTGAGACACTCAGCAGTAATGTATTGTGTCTAGATGTTTAAGAAATTACGTTTCAGTTTCCGAGTCGATAATGAGGGAACTACTAAGTGATTTTTTTTTAGTATATTCAGCAGGAGGATAAATTGATTTCTTTCGTTAAATGATGTATATAATAGAAACTGTGGTTTACCTCGCCCCAGTATAACTACACAACACAATACAACATCGTAAGAGCATCCCTGGCGCCGGGCACGATATGTATGAAATTAACTGTTTTAAGGGGTCGTTCAGAACTGGAGTATTTAAGGGCGCCGACTACCTTGGAGCCAAAACATGAGCAAGTATAGGGATTTAATGTGAAATTATATTTGGCTTTGTTCAGTCACATTTAATTATATCGCATTAGGACGAAAACAATTTAACGCATTGAGAAGAGAATATTGCTATAGATTTTAAAATGTAGGCAAAAAAATATCACAAATTGTATTCGAATGTTTTTGATAGTGAAAATACATACATGTCCAAAATTTTCAGGGTTTTTATAAAGCGCCTTAAAATATTGTATAGGAATGTGGGTCTCGCCGGGATATATGAACATATCCTTGCTCGCGCCGTGGCAAATAGGGAGGCGGCGTCCTTAAGAATCACTATCTGCAATCCACAAAAAAAAAAACGAGTTGGACTAATTACTATTCTTGAGTCAGTCTCGAAAAGTATCTTTCGTCTTTTAAAATATCAAATATCAGTCGATCAATGCACGTAAAAATCCATTGCCTTTAAAACAGTCAGCCTGAGAAAATAGCTAATAAAAGTATCATTATATTTTTTTTTTTTTAATCATTTGTGTATGAAACGGTTACAAAAAAAATACAACTCAGGTTTCCAGAGCTACAAAACAAAAAACTAATTCTAAACATAATTTCTATCTTCAAAAAAGCATTATTTATTTCGCTAGGTATTAGAAACTTTGTATTAATATCATAGGTGTTATAAAGTGTTACATAATCTTAACCTGCAACGCAAGAAACTATTCGAAATTTACATATCGAGTGCTTTTAGATGTACAAATTACAGGGCCGATAAGAAGTTTTAATAAACTAAAAAATATATTTTGGTGATTTTTACTTTATCTGTGCAATTGTATTAATAAATATTTACCACATCCTGGCGAGATACATCAGCATTAGTCAAGCAAATGAAAAGCAGTCTTAAAACTGTAGCAGGCAATGAGAATACTATAACCGCTCCTTTGTGGAAGGAATTAAATGCCTACCCGACAATTCGCTGAAACTGTGAAGTTATCTATTGCAAAAACTATTACGTGATGTGGTAGCCCCTTACGGTTCTTATAATATTATTGTGTGTTCTAGTCGGAGCCTTTGTGGCCCACCTTTCCGGGAACTCTCCCAAGGGAATAAAGCCACCATGTTCGGAACGGGAGAATTTTTTAGGAGAGGGGCATTTTACGGCTTGTATTTTACCAAATATGAACATTACGGTTAACCTAGTACTTCTCGTGAGTTCAGAATAATATTAAAAGAGCAATTGTACACTTATGAACACTTAAGAGTACAACTACAGTTTCACCAGTTATACAGTACTGAATGTCATTTATCTTGAACAGCAAAGGTATCTTTACAAACAGGTGGTATTACGCAAATATTTTATTTTTCTCTATTACTCTAGCTATGCGAGTCACATTTATGCTGAGAAGGAAGGGCACGTGATATAATTTTTAATGTTTAGAAAATTATCATATAGCTTCTAATGAGCATGTCTACTTTAATCTGTGCATTGTAGGTGACAGTACCGAAATGCTCAAAAGTTAAAATTTACTTTAGTAACTAACTGAATAATTTAACTGATGTATAATAACTACATTTTCTTGAAACTGATTGCAGAAATGGTACCCGTGCACAGAATCTAAAGTTTCAATGCCTTGTTGTCACGAATAATTATTATGTTTTTCTATATGCAGATCGACTTCACTATTTTTATTACCAATTTAAAGAACTTCTTGTCACTAAATACTGAAGTTTTTTAGTTCAAACTTACGGTGCCGTCCATTTTGTCCGCCATTTGCAAATACAGTTAGATAGCGGGTTAAGTTCTTGTAAAAGCTGTCAGGCTGCTTAGGACTCAGATTAGGTTTGCGCATCCTTCATAAAAATTAAAGAAATATGTTGTACACGTATGAATTTCCCATGTTCAATTTGCTTGTGGTAGCAAATACTTCTTGGCCGAGATATGATCACTGTTGGTGGAAGTCAAAGTTTCAACGTCTGCTAGTTAAAGATGTTGTTATAAGTATTTTGGAATAATTTCGATTCATTTTGGTTATGGAAAAATTTACATTACTGACAAATAGAATAAAATCCATGAAATTGTGAAATATACACTTAAAAAACGAGAAAAAAGTTTAACCAGCCAGCACAGGTACTAAGTATTAACAAGTCGTTACGTGATAATGATCACGAGTTTATGCTATGAGTTTCCAAAATTTATTTTAGAAACACCTATGTTCTTTGAAATTATCTAAATTATATTGCTAGTTTTTAATAACTGCAGTTTTCTTGACTAGAAACCAAATTCTGTACACAAATAAAAAGAAAATAAGTGAACAAGTATTTATCGCTACAATATGAGGTTTTTGCAAAGCAAAAGTTAACTTATTAGGCGCAAGAGTGAACATAACCAACTTGAATAACACATTCGTCTACATGTAGCATTTTCAACATTACAGCAGAAAAACGAATTTCACATCACATTTACGAAAAAAAAAAAATATATATATATACGTTCCCCTAAAAAGCATTGTAGGATTCATAAACTCAATGGGTAGTAGGGTGGAGTTTTCATGCTATTGTAGTCAAATGGTGAAGTTGAGGAAACAAATTTAGCCAAATGTAGCATGAACAGCCAGCAAAATATAATTATTTCTAGCTAAATAACTTTAAATTAGTGAGCTACGTAGATGAAGTCTTCCAGTTTCTACAGTGAAAGCTTTTCACAATACGGTAAAATTGTGTATTGTGATCTTACATTGTTTGAACCTTGAAGTCTTAAATCCAGTAGTCTTTTGGCTAGTTTGTTGTTTGAGTGATAGTAAAGTACGTGAAGTAATAAAAAGTTCCAGATAAATTATTACCATAACAAGGTATACATTGTAAGCAAACGTGACCAATAAATCTCATTCATATTTCATTGCGTTTTAAGAAATTTTTCTAGACTAATGAAAGAAATTCTTGGTACGTTGATAAGCACGAAGCGCCTTCTGAGTTTGTAGAGGGTTCCTATAAAATAATTCCGAGTATAGATCAATTTTCAACCAAAAACATAAGTTTGTATGTCGCTAGAAAAAAAACAGTCTCCACTTACCGCTAAATCATTGTCCTCTTTCGCTTGTTTCACCAATCTCTCCTTTTATCACAACCACCGCTAGCTCTCTTCACCCACGCGTGTTTATGCAACATAAATAAAATAAGTTGCTATTACGATTTTGCTCGCTGCAAGGAGTCACGGAGATACAGTAGTCTGACCACTCGCCTCCCAACCCGGCGATTCCGGTTCGACTTCCGGTGTAGAGGCTTCCAGTTTAAGAATGTAAGAAACGTAGCGGAAGTTAACGTTCAGTCTCTAGATTTATTTTAAGAAAACCCCGTGTACTTCGCTCATTCATAAACCCCCCCCCCCTCAACCTTGCCGCATAATCGCCTTACTTCATTCTCGTAATGCACTTAACACATCGCTGTTAAGGACTCTGCCTACCTCAGAGCTCCGGCGGCAGCAAGGATAGGGCGTTACAGGTTAAATTATATTCCCAAATATCTCAGTCACTTTCAAACCTACATATATGCCACCACTGACTTTTTTGTTCAGTACGATACGGCCCATACTGCTACGGAATCTTTTAGCAAGTTATATCAATACCCTGAAAACTATGAGCAAATAAGTGTTTTTATGCCGATTAAACACTCGAAACCCGTACTCATAAAATTATTTTCACATTTTCGTTTACGTAGCAGTATTCTCCTCTTCTCAATGCAGAAAATGGTTTTCATCCGAAAGCGATATCTCAAAGGGTGACTGAGCTACACGGAATTTAGTTTAACATGTAAAACCCTATCCTTGCTCCCGCTGCGCTCCGAGGTAGGCAGAAGCCTTAAGGTAGCGCCTGGGTGGACATAGCCTATTTTGCGCATCGCAGACTTGAAACAGCAGAAACACTAAGGGCGACACAGGTATGCGCATCACGCATCATCCTAGCCTCTAGGTACTGTTCACTGACGTAAATCTCTGCGCCTACACTATCCGCTGCAATGCGCGTAACGTATCAGTTTGGCGGGCGTCGTAACTACAAGGCGTTGCATAAATCGTTTTGCGATCGATGAGTGAGTGGAGAGAGATTTTGGTGAACGGTTAAGGGGGATAGTGCGCCAAAGCAGTGAATTTTTTTAATTTTTGACGTGTCTTTTTCCCCTCGCTCGTTATCAAAGATCAAGGCTCGACAATCCGTAGATTACACTTTTGTACACTTTCTTACTTTATTAGAGTCTGACAGACTATCTTATTTTTGGAGCACTGATGGCAGATAAGGAAAATGTCTATTTTTCGTATCTGCCATCACTGCTTCAAAAATAATACAGTCTGGGACTATGTAGTGATGTAATAAGTTGTACGAAAGAATCATTTACGGATTGTCGAACCTTGATTTTCGATAATAAGCGAGGGGAAAAAGTTTTGTCGAAAATTGTGAAAATTCACTGCTTCGGCGCACCATCCCCCTTAAGGGGTATTGATCCCTCCCACCTTGGATTTATCTGTTTATTCTTGATAACTTCTGTTCCAGTCGGTGAATCAAAATTTATGTCACGGCAAGGCATAGATACAAACTTAAACGATTTTCTGTAATTGCTGGAACCATAATATAGCCTATTCATTATTTTGCAACGGGAAACAGCTGAAAAGGAAAAATTGCTTTATTTGCGGGAGCGACTATCTAGGCCGCAACATTAGCAGAGAAACAGTGCCATACGGATTACAAAAAAAAGTATGAAAAAATAAACTATGCCTTGTCAGCGTGAAAAAATTAAAACAATGTGTATATTCCCTGATTTATAAGAAAAACCGTAAAACCGATCTGACAGGGATCAATCCCCCTTAAGAGGAGTCCTTTGCGGTGTCGAATCTCCACGTTTGACGCGTGGAAACAGCGGAGCGATAAGAGCCAGAGTACCACGCTATACGGGAAGCATATCGCCTCTATTCACAGCGCGCCAAACTGGCGTTCAAGGTTTTCCTTGTAGTCTTTTTCCTACGGGACTTTAAGCGGTGACCCTGATATTATATATTTTGATAGTATGAAGTAAAATCCAACGCATGCCTAGCACTTTACACTTTACGAATTCAACTAATATTTTCGGAGTTACAGCAGTCTAAAAAAAACAGTTTTTAGCCATTTTTAGATGCCCGAAAACAATGTTTCTAACAAGCGTGCTGCATTTTTGAAAACGTAGAAGCATAGTTTCATGTGTGTGTTTTTTTCTTAGAAAAACGTAGTATGAATAAGTTAAGCGGTTCCGCGTAAAAAAGAATACGCGTGACAATCTGCAATGCCGTCCATGTGCCAGTAGAGGACTGCTCTTAACATCGAGGTCTCTAGCGCTGGTGAGGGGTGATGAGGTGAGTACGAAACAGCACCGGAATGAAAGTGCGGGGGAGAAAACTTTCCGACCAACGGTATCGTCCGGCACGATTCTTACGGTCTGTGCTTGAAGCAGTTTCACAAAAACACGAAATTTTGCAGTGAATAATCAAAATTTTGACAGTCGATGGCTTGTTGTACGTAGAGTACAAATGTGGAATGCGTATTTTTTTTTAAACATAATATAATTTTAATATAAAGTTCATTTCCTGGTGCCCGTGTACAGTATACGGGAGAAACATCAGAGCCACCAACGATTCCAGGAGTATAAATTGCACTGAAATTTAATAGTATAGCAAATTTGATATAAATGGTCTACTGTGTGCGCTTTGCTCAGATGAAATAAGTATGAAGATTTTCCATAATAGTTACTTTTACCCAAGTCCATGTTTTGCTAGTTCTCGTCAGGGATGTTCTTACTTTTCAGTGACTGAGTTACATACCCTAAATTCTCATACTAGAGTAACTTGCAGAGAGTAACTTTGATGCAGTTAACAACAATATATTCTATTTACTTCGGCCGATGTAATTTGTGTCCTGGGGCGCATTTCATATGAAGAGCTAGTTTAAATTATTTTTATCAAGAACCATAATTTTTTTGTTAAAATTTTGCATTGACAAGTAACAAGGAACCTCGTCTTAGTAATGTAGCACACGTAACTGGCGCAGGCAGAACTTTGATAAATACATTACACGATTCTCAATCATGATTAAATTATAATGAAATATAACGTATAAATCACTTCAAAAATTTAATAGAATTTATAGGCTCATGTAGATCCAATATAAGATGCAAATATACAACGCACTTAACACAATTCAAACTAGGATCGAAAAATATATAGTTTTATGATAATTCCAGATCCATTACAAGTACATTACTCATATATTTTTTAAATAAGTAATTGTAGAGTATCTGGGAGAGTACATACCCATCAACGCTGTAGTACACGTTTACAACAAAGTTTTCTGTAAAGGCACTTTTAAGTTGTCCTAGTTTTTCATTAACTTATTAAGTGATTTATAATAATTATTATTCGTCAAGAAAAATAACAGAAAAGAAAACTCTCGAAGATCACACGAATTCGACGTGGACGAGTTTAATTTCACACACGTATAAGCATTAATTACGAATCAAAGTGAATTGCAATATAAGAGGGTAGCTCTGAAGGGTTCTGCGTTAGTGAAAACATTCAAGTAAACACGCACATGTTACCGGTTCTTTGGTGGATCTGCTTACTCCGTACAACGAAATAGCTGCATCTCTGTTTCGTCAGATAATTATAATTACTATAGTAAAAACCAAGCGAGGTGGATTCATATTCGAGAACATCGTGATTTTGGTTGGCATGGTTTCCCGAAACCAACCCAAGTGAATCATGGGATGATTCCTTAACAAAAGTCACGGCAGATTCCTCCCACAGTTCCTGCCCTTGTTTTTAAATACATCGCTGTTGACGAGACGTAAAATCCACTTAAATGATCCTATTCTCAAGGTCACTTAAATCTCTAATTTTTCAAACGACTAGGATTTAACAAAAACAAAAATAAAATCAATTAATGTAGTAGTATACAGCAAAGAATACACATTGACGTGTGCTTCACAGACATGCTACCTTCTGCATATTTTTCTCTCCCTGCTGTGAAATTGCAGTCTGTCCGTGCTTGGGTGCGCCGAGCCTAGAGCTTAGTTCTTTTTTGTCGTATAGCGTCTGCATTTGTCTGGCTTCTCTGTCGTGAAAAGAGGAAGGGAGCGCAGGCATCATGACGGAAACCAAAGAATTTGTTTACATGTGCACGTGGTCTACTCGGGGAGGAAAATGTTTCGCCCAAAGACTGTAAGTAAACCAGTAGCAATGATACGAGAACCAGATTGTTCTACTTTGACCGCGACCAGGCATCACGTACCAGCTGCGAGTGTGTGTATGCTTCCCAGTAGTGTGTTGTGTGTGTGTGTCGAGAATGTGTGCTGCAGTTCTATCAGCTCATAACACAAAAAAAAAATCTCTTCACCAAGTTAACTTTTCCTTGTTACTTCACTTGTATTTTAGTACCGAAAATATCATCGCTCAGCATTTAATTAACCTTGTTAAACACCTTCACCCATCTTACCAGACATACATTTAACAACTTTAAAACTTTCGCGCGAGATGCATACATACAAAAGTATTATATGCCACTTTAATCAATTGAATTCAAACTTTTCAATTTATTGCACTGATTCATTATTTTAGGAATTTCGAGTAATATTTTGAATTCAACGAGATCATTAGTTATAATTTCAGACTGTTGTTCCCTGGCCTAATCGAGATCCGTAATGAGATACCAGAAGTAACTTTAAGACTTAGGCTAACTACTAGCAAGTTCATTTTTTCTGACGCCTTTAATTTTGCAATGAAAATACTAACTGATCCATTGCAATCAAAATCGGGTTCCTTCGGAATTCTTTACTGTCGCGGAAAAACATTTTGAATAGGTAACAAAATGTTACATAGTGTGTTGCATTTTTATTTTTAGCGACCATATATTGTTATGAGGAGCTATTATATGCTATATTTCGGAAAATCATGGGAAACCAACATCATGATGAATGACACGGGACTCTAGGATCCTCCCAAATTCTAAGCCAGTTGCAGACATCAAAAACAAGTTAAGTTACTCTTACGCTTGCAGTTACTTCGTAATTCATTGGATAATCTCTGTAATATACCCTGGATATAAACATCCGGCCTGAAAACATGTCTCGCTTGGTTAAAGATAAAATGGATTTCTTGCTACGGCAGTATTCAGAGAATATAGCAAAGTTTCGACTACTTGTAGCAGTCTAGAAGTTTAGGGTGATGTTTACAAATATAAGTTTTAGCATTTTTTATAAGTTCTAGAAATAAATTGAAACTACAGATGTTTAAAGGTAATGTCACATAATTTCAACATCATGACATTGTGAGTAACGGTGTCAGAAATATCGCCATATTAATGCTTCCATTGCATTAATCAATACAAAGTACTTAGATCTGGATCTTCCAGATGCTGTGATTGCCCAGTATTTAAGGCGTATTACTTACTGAGATATTACGGCCATCGATCGTACCTCGTTCTCGATATCCGGCTAGTCGGCGTCGGTTCGGATTTAGCGTTCGATCTGATCACGCACTTTGTGAACAAATGAGGAAACTTTTCTGGCTTAAAGTGTATATTATTAAGTAAGCATTTCGTAGACATATGCATGAGAGTAGCTAGTTGAAAGACGGTAACAAGATGTCTTCATGATGGGTGACAAGCACGGACACAGGAACTAATTGACGTACCTAGTGCCAGAGATGGGATCTTAAATTGTGCTATATGGATCCCTAAATAACAGTACCAGGAGCAGCGTATGTTTATCTCCGCAGCACTGGCGAACTGTGTCCTCATGTCTGTTTCAGTACATAAACAGTCATTTATTTGAAAAGCAAACTCACCTCCATAGTTTCACTTCTCTTGATGAGTAGCAACCTCCCACCATGGTAAAAAGTGAAAGCTTCTGAGCTTAGAATTTATGTGACCATGGCCGGTTCTAGCATCAGAAAAACTGACGAATGGAGAGTGACGGTGAGTTAATTATGTGCGAGAACGAACTATGGTTGGAGGTTCCTGGTAAATTCACACGTTTGTCATGTCGGAAGTGACATCTACCCTGAATGCTAAGCTTAAACTTTGGGCAGTCAACATGGAGGTGTCTGGATGTAGGCTGACCGACTTCTTCAAAGCCATAATGTTTGAAACCAAAGTATGAGTTTTGTTTCACTGTGAATAAATTCAGCTGCCATGGTAATGCCGGCAAGTTGCTAATAAGCATCATTGCAGACTAAAAATTATATGTGTATACCTATTTCAGTTGACTGGCACATAATTAGGTGATGTTATCATTTCCTTGCTGGTTCACGCTAACCATATGAGTTGGATTTATGCTAGCATAGCTTTAAATAAGCTATGATTGTGTACAACACGAGCGCATTATCCGTAAGTTAACATTAGCAATGGGGACATTATTGTTACACTTAATAAAAATATAAACACTCATAATATATGACCGTATGACTCAAGACTAACTGGACCAATAAATTGTTTATGCTGAGTAGATGCCTTAACATTTCTCGGTGGGAGTTTACTCTCATCATGACTTTACCTCGCAGTAAACTATGTAAAACCCAACATATGACAAGAGCATTTATGGCACAGGAGACAGTTTTATTCGCTCAGAAGGAAACCTTAATTGACATTTAGAGCACACTTTTGCATGTTGGAGGTGAACATGAGGGGAACCCGCTCGCTACGATTGGTTGGCGCCTTGGGTGTTGATGAATCTTCGACACTTTTCTGTACATTCAATCTGAGCTGAGCACCAGCTGTACCACGGTTGAGCTGAGTGCAATAGTGTCAGTTTTGTGTGTGAGAAGGTGATCAAAAGTATGTGATAGTACCATATTGCGACTCTTATGTATCATCAACTCAAGTTGGAGTCCTACTGCGCTTACTTTACGTATTGCAGTACTAATCTTTAGGGAGCAAAATCCCTTTCACTATCCTAAATAACCTCAACGCACTCGTTGACTTTCCAGTGCTCATTACCAGCATTTCAACACCATTACTGTTATGATTTGATTTAAAAAGTATGGAAAGTGCAGAATATCAGACAACTTAGCTGCAGGATAGTGAAAACTTTTCCATTCAAACTAATTGAAGCTGACTGACAATTCGCTGTTGTAAATACAGATTTACAATTAATTTCACCGCCCTTTGCATAGACCCCTTGATAAGTCCATTATTTAACCAGTCAGTGCAGGTAAAAAACTGAATTTTCATTACTAATTATTTTATTTATTTACTTACACAATTTAAATGTGCAGAAAACTTCGTACCCTACTTTCTACGCATCAGTTAATTTGCGTGAAGATCAATTCTTCGTATGGTAGCAATTGTATTTTTGTTAGAGTATCAGTTTTCTTACTTTGCTATTGTCGAATACACATTGGGTTACTAGAAAACAAGTTTTGGACCTGATATTTTTTTAATCAGGTCAGTTAAACTATTTCTGTGCTGGTAAATGCGTACTTGGTTATTTGTTTACTGCATTACCTCAACTGTTCGAGCGCGGTGGTTCGAAAACACACGTGGATACGTTCAGAAGATGGTCTTGTGTCAATTTCCTGCAGTTGTATTGTGCTTTCAGATTTGTTCAGTACGAAATGTTTTACCTGAAAATATGTGTGACGGACACGGACAGAAATATCGTAAACGCTCAGCTAGCTTCGTGGCTTCGATTTTCAAATCCTTACCTAAGCAGTTAGCAAGTTAAGGTACATCTTGTAAAATTACTAACGAATAGTTAAGAAGAACATGTTACTTCTAAAATGCTTCTAAAATACAAAACACCATAACATTTGTTAAATAGTTAAGTAGGACTGTTTGCGAGTAATACATAAATTTTGAAAATTCTCAAACTCGGTACCGTTCCCCCCAAGTGCAATAACATACTTTAAGAATAATGCAACCCACGATAATGTCTTCAATAGTCCCTTTACCATTTTATTAAAATCCTTTTTATATAATTTTTAACACGCAGAAAATGCGTAGATTTCTCAATGCATCGAAAGTATATTTGCTAATGAAATAATTTCAACCTGGCTAGCTATTGTATAAAATAGTTTCACCCATAACAAATGCACACGCACATTATATGTAGTATAACGGAACCATGTAATGACACTACTTTTCTACAAACCTGAAAACGTGACATATGGTAGTGAAAAATCACAGTATGTCGGCAAAAAAAACATTATTTAAAACTTTCAGGTATTCAGTAGGTTTTCAGATATGCCAACAGAACAGTTTATATCCTATTTTATAGGATTAAAGTTTTCATTGCATCGGGGCATTTTCACTACTTTGAGAAAGTGTTGTTTGTTTCATTCCTAATGACCTTGAACTTATTTTGTGAGTTACAATTGTAATATATAAAATTCATACTCCATACATAACAGAGTCTGAACTTTAAAACGTAATAACGAATTGAAATGAATGCTTTGTTTGTTAAATGTTTCGTCGAATTCAGTTTAGATTTGCACATCATAAATTTATACTTAGGTAATTCTATCAACAATAGTCCAAGTTTATACGTGTTACCACAGATTTTAGTAATGAATAATTTTAGTTGTATAATAGATTGTATTGTGCTAAGATTTCTAGGTGTTAGTTTTGGAATGCATGTGCTATGTAAACAAGTTACGTGCTGAAAAACAAAAGAGAAGTTTGTCAGGAATGGTTAAAAAGTTATGGTGGATTGAGGGATAATTTTGACCAAAATCTGGGAAATTGTCTCAGTATTACTTTTCGGTCGGCGATATTTTCATCTATCTGTTTTTTCTCGAAGTCCACCCTGTGAAATACTATGGAACGAAAATTTTCGTAGTGTCTTAAGTGATGCTATTACTATTATACCTACAGTAAAAAAGGTCATATTGTGTTAGTGATACTTCATTTGTTTAAACAGTTTGTGTAGTACTGGCCGAACCCAGAGTCTCGTGTTTTGATAGATAACAACCAGACACTAAACATTTAATAATAATAATAATAATAATAATAATAATAATAATAATAATACAAGGCTCACAGCAGTTCCATCACTTTTATTATGTTGGTATCAAGTAACAGTAAAAAAATATATCACACAATCCAATACTAATTGTTACAGCTGACTTTTCACACGTCTGAAAGGAAGCCGCGAATTATTTTGTGCATATTGAGGAAAAAGGTGTTGGTTGTACACCTTAGAACCAAGAGATTCAGTCAAGCGAGAAGAATTGCACGATTATCTTTATCGATATTCGTATAACGACATTACTTTAAATTACAACCAATTTCTTAATAACGTCTTTAAAATATCAGATGATGGCCATCATCAATGTTACTCTGATTTCCTGTAATTTTTGTTGCACGGGTTAAACTCTCTTATATTGCAAATGTGAAATTTAAAAAAAGCACTATATTGATAGGATTTTCAAGGTAATTACTTGGTATGCTGTAACTTGCAATTATTATCAAGCTGTTTACTAACTGACGCTTTTCTGGACAGTAATTTTTACATACGGCATCACATGATCAGAAAAAAAACGTTCTTAAGGCCATGCTCCCTAGTTTCTACTTTTTTTTTTAGCTATATTAATTTTTTATACCTAAACGAGAGCATATATCAAACTCTGTCTGGCAGTTTAGTTTAAAATCGAGTTTTCCAAGTTAGCTGATTTTTTTCAACGCAGTAAATACTATGGTTTTAGCTAATTATGTAATTAACGAAATTCTGGACTTTTTAGTCGAAACAGTAAAATTTCTTGTTTTAAAAAAATTATCTATCAAGGCAAAATCATTTTAAACAAAACTGCCAAACAGATTTTTCGTACTTGCTCTCATTTAAGCTTAAAAAATAACTATCGTAAAAACAGCAGAAACTAAATAGCATGACCTTAAGAAATAGTTTTTGGGTTTAAGTCAACGAGAGAATGTTTAGTACCAAAAGAAATACACAAACATAAAGGCTTTCAGTGTGTCTTCAAATTCCATTGTTGTGTCCTAAGTGATGTTAAGTCGCTGTACATAAAACATGTTCAAGACTATCAATAAACATACACGCCAACAGAACGAGAAATATACTCTGAACCAAAATAACTCCCAAACAGAAATAATTTTGTACATCCATGGGAGAACTTGTAGCACAAAACAAGCACTGAATGAGGGCGAAACGTGCGCAAAAACATGCCTAAAATTAACGGTGAATCATTATCTTGTGGTGAAGGCATTGGATGAGGTGAAGTGAGATTACCAGCCATTCTGTGTGTGTGCGTTAGCCCCGACAGCGTCTGTGCCAACTGATACTATTAGTAAGTCTCATAGCACTACTGCCGTCTAGATCTGAAACAAGGTCGTTCTGTAAGTTTCTGAATACCAATGAAGCCTCAACCATTCCCCTTCTTAGCACGTAACAGTCATATTGAACATTGGAGAAAACTCTTTCACAGTTAGTGCAGCTGTTTATACTCATCAGCCACAAAAAAAAAAAAAAAAACTCCACAGTCAAAATTATAGCTTCGATGTTGAAGTCTTGTAAGCTTACGAAAACTAACAATTCATTTCAGTGTACGAAAGTTTGGCAGTGCAGTTCGTGAGATCAATATACTTTTATTCTTACTTCTTCTCAACTCTGAACCTAAGTGCATTAAAAATCGGTATATTCAGTAATTTACACACGCATAGAAAAAATCGAAAGTGAAAATAAGTATCTAGTTTTTGGGAAGTAACTGGTTGTAGTTTGTTGCATCTGCTTGTGTTTAGACAACTCCAGACCAGTGTTGATTGTAACAACGAATGTGTCAATTACTATGTATAGTAACTATATCAGATCAAATCTACACTGTTAACAAATACAAGACAGTTTGTTCATTTCTACAAGAATATCTTATAACGGTTTAGAGCCATCAGGTAACGGGACAATAAATCATCAGAAAATTTTTTTCTGATTTACGTAGTCAACATTACAGTGTGGAAAGAACTTTATTTACTCTATGAAGGAGTTTTTTCTACGAGCAAAAGAGCATAATTAATATCAACACAGAAGTACGACAAACGTACAAATAATAGAAAACCTATGTTACAGTAAGATAACTGTATTTATTTTTTAAAAAATGTTTAAAACCAACACTGGCGTGTTATTTTTCATTCTCTTGATTTGATTATAAGAACATAACTGCCCAGTATTGGGCGTAGGAGACTAGCGGATTTTGAAAGACAACACGGCAAAACTAATAAAGATTAAATTCATGTAACACTCAAGTTTCCATCATCTCTGATGGAATAAAATTGTGAAAAAAATGTTGCTGTTATTTCTGAAACAGTTTACATCACTGGTAGGGTCAGTAAAACGACTGTCACAGAAAATAATAATTATTCCAACATTAACGCGCATGCTGATGTCAAAGTTTAAGTTTTGAAGAAGTTTCCAAGATATATTATCAAACCGCACCGTATTTGCATGTATTTCCAGCTCTATCAATTTATGTGCGACTGTTTATAGAATACTAGTAGCAAAATTTAAAGTTTGTACTGTAAAAGTTACGCTATAATATGATTTTAAGAGTCATTTGGACCTTAGATTTTTTTCGGTCGAGGCACGGAAACGGGGAAGGCGATAAGTCGACTATAACACCTTCATCGAACACCTCGTTGCCTCTAGCGGAGTACTTAACTAATGCGCTGTGTTTTCGTAGAAAATGTTTTTCAATGGGACTTCAAGCAATGACGTGTTATTTTATTTTTGGGCATGCAGGCTTGTGTCATTATATTTTACGATTACAGTTGGTATTTTCTCAGCTTCCGAAATGGGAAAAAGCATTTTTTTTTTTTTACCGGTGTTGAGGAGCTTGGTAATAATTATTCTAATAAGAGAATGGCATATTTAAAAGCATAGGGACGCAGTTTGAAGTGTGTTTTCTTTTCGTAGATAAACGCTTTGGAATTGCGTTTAATAGTGATAACCTACATGGAAATATGCTTTTCGTAAAAAACTACAGCACAGTTCACGCGCAAGGTGGTTCATCTGACTATTAATTATTTATAACAAATTGTATGCGAATACGCGTGAAGGGGCGCAGATCAGCGATCTGAAGCTGTCTTCCTAGACAATTTGGTAAACATATATATAATTTAAAAAATAATTTGTGGCATCCTGTTTACTTCAAAGAGCTTCTCGTGGTCCGTAGTGAGCACGTGTACCAACATATGCAGTGTAACATAACAGGAGCAAATAGTCTCAATGGCCGCTTTTAAAGCTACATTATTATAAGTAGTCTTACATCATACTTTTTGAATGAATATGTGCGAGTGACAGCAAACATCAGTGTTTATTGTATTTCCTTTAGGATGTATCTTCCCAGTGAATGCCATTTGTCCATATTTTCCTTACAAAAAGTTTGCAAATAGTTTGTTATTCTGTGCTCTAACTGTAAATTGGATATCCCATCCATTAAAACTGTTTTTTTAATGCCTCAGGCTTATTAAAACAATGCCTTTATAACTTTAATTTTTATTATTCCAGTGTCTCCCTCCATCAGTAATTCTGTCGGTTTCATTTCACCCACAGAGTTAGCGTGTACAAACGAACCAGGGTGCAAATTATTTTATATAATATACCGGTTAGCTTGATTATAACCTAAACAAAAAGTGTATTTGAAATGTTCTATACTTATGTGATGTATGTTAACAGTCTAAACTGATTAGTCTTTCGTGTATTTACTAATCATTATGAACATATATCCCTGTGCTACATAGTGATTTTATATAGCTTTCGTTATGTATGCAGGAATAATAAACTTATCCCAAATGTTTCCTGTGTGCGTAAATGTTTCTTGTGATATTTTCTTACATCAGATTTGATATATGTCTGGGGTTTAGATAATATACCAGTTGTTGCTCTCTCAATCATGCCAACAGTTACATACATTATCATTATGTCATTATTGCTGGTCTGGTGTCTTATCACTTTCTCGGAAAGCTGGTGTTTATGACGCAATTATTTCCCTTCTTTATACTTAACCATTCTAAGTCTAAAACAAAAATGTTTAAGTGAGATATATATTACTGCGTATCGTTATACGTGTCCAGCTGTGGTCGAGTACACCGTAAGTTGCCACAGTTGATGGATTCCAGCCTGTTGAAATTCACATGTTCAGTATCTAACAGGGTATGTTTTACCTGACATCCAATCACTTGTGAGCTATCTGAATTTGATTTTCACTGCCTGTAAGAGACAGCTTATTTCAATGTTTGGCTGTGATGTTTGCAGTTGGTTCTCTGTTCGTTTGCCGGATCTGTGGTCCAAAACCAGTTTGTATTACTTATGCCTTAAAATGAGTAATTTGGGTTTCTTCAGCTCCATAAACCTGGTGGACATTCTTTGTCTTTTAGTTACACCACGACATAATTTAATGTTATTTTACAATTTGACCAAATTAAGAGAAACGTGTGATTTTGTAGATACATGCATGTAGTCTTTGCGAAGATTTATGACACTTGACATGGCTCATTAAATTTTTCAAATCTGGCGAGGGAGACTTCTCCGAGGTAGACGTTGCAGACTATCTGCTCCAACAGCAGATTTAAGACCCACCTCCTCCTGTCCTTGGCCACGGGTTGAGGCTACTGAACGTGGCGGCATTCCGGCAACTATTTTCCCCTCCCCTCGAGCTAGGACTACTTAGTGTTATAAATTTTCCATCCTCTACACAAACAACTCCCTCGGAAGACTGTCTGCGTGAGGTCGGCCAGTTCTTGTTTTCCTCACATGGACTTGAACTGGTAATCACGTAACAGCGACACCATACGTTCCATTATCACCACTACTCTTATTCGCTCTACCACTGTTCGCATTTGAAAACTGTAGAATTTGCGCTGGTTTTGAAGGTATGAATAAAAAATTTTGGAATGTGAGTTAAATAGTTATTATACTTACTAATTTTACAGTGGTAGGTAGCTGATGTTACTAGGCTATAAGACAAAGCCGATAATGGTCCCAAACCTTACAACGACAAGTAACCTACTTGTTTAAAACTTGACGTAAGTCGGAAGTGCAATTGCTTTTAGTGTCTTTGACGTAACTGTGCTGTATGTACGATATTTTAGTAACATTACTATTAATGAATGGTATTCAGTGTTTCTTGAAACTTTAAATTAATGCACCTAGAAAAATAACGCGAAGATTGGAAAATGCATCGAAATATTTCTTATGATATGATAATAAACGAGACAGATGAAGTTATGAATATTTTTTTCATTATTTTTGTATGTTTCTTTAGACATATTTACTGTTTGTAGTTAAACGTGTGTTAAGCATCGTATTGACGACATGAATTTCTTTTTGCAGATTCATACTTACTAATCTTAAGATTGACTAGCTGTCTATTCATAAACCAAGCCAGGTTAAGATTGTTTCATATGGCTTGCAGTTATTGTCAGAATTCAGGACAATGATGCAGTGATGAATGTGTGAATACTCTGCATAATTCATAATATATTCTTATGTATTCGCATGTTCACTCTAAAGGCTGATTATTTCCGTTCGCCAAATGATTCAGCCATTAATATAATCACTTTAAACTTAAATATTAAACTGTATTCGCTTATATTGTCAGTGCGCTTTTTTTTCGTGCCTAAGTAAACTAAACCTTCAAACAAATGTATTGTTAAAAGATGTACTGTTTGGTTTGTCATATCAAAGTGACTTCATCTGGAGTTTAATTTGACACATAATAACCTACGCATATTATAAGATACCAAGTATGGCCATCGTACCAAGGTGTTTGATCCAGATCGAAGTGAGAGCTCCCCATTATTCTCACAGGAGACATCAAATTTCTTTATGGATACAAGGTACTCAAAGGACCAAAAATCCATCAGTTGTGTTGCATAGCCAACGACGTCCAATCATTTGTAGTCATTGAGCATTTTGCTACTTTATTACAATCAGTTTCAGGGTTTTCCTTTACCTGTAAATAGAAACGGACAAGTCTCACTAATTAGCTTACAAGCAATCAAGCCAATAGTTATTATTTTTTTATTTCAGTCACAGTTACAGATGAACCATTTATTGTGATAACGTAGTAGAGGATGGAAGACGAATATAAACAATTAGAAAGATCCCACAAGTGAAATCTCAAAGATCTTGGGGGGGGGGGATAAATATGACATTATTTACTGTACCGATCGCAAATGGCAGGCAGGAACACAGCGAGAGATGAGGATCGCCGTCAATGTAGTGGGTTTTCATAAGAATATATGAGTACAACAACCCGTAACAAAACCAACGTAGTATCTCTAAACGCTGTGTTCCAACACTCGTTCAAAATTGCATTAGGAGTAAACAAGAAGAAGTAATCAGTGAAGGCGACGACAGTCCCGACCAACAGCGGAACGTGTGCAAAACGTCTGCAGTAGCAGTAGCAAGTGAACAAATAACACCTTTCTAAGTACACAGACGTTTGTAGTCTGGCCTGCAGGCTATTGAACTGGCCGCATCTTCCCAGAGTAGCGACGATATGTCAAACTACCGACCAAGGACTTGTGACTAGGAGGGCAGTTCTATTAGTTCTCTTTCGTAATTTCTTTTACCGTTCGGTCAGTTATTCTGAAAGTCAACTAGTACAGAGAATCTCGCTAACAAAATAAATGACACACTCAATAGTAAACGTTGCTGAGCAACCGATACACCCGAATGCTTAGTACTAAACATCCAAAAAATCTCTCCCTGAATACAGATACCTACATTAACATTAAGATCGAGATGTGAACCTAGTCTAAACGTATTGGAATTTTTCTCATGTGAAACTAGTACCAATTTTCTCGATGTTCTTCATTTACCAATTCTATCAAACGTACAGTGGTTTATAAATAAACGTATAATCAGGAAAACGTGTTCGAAAATTTTGTAGAGACGCGTCCCTATGTTGTTTTCATAAATAGCATTGCAGCTGCAGTGTAGATTAGGCCAAGCTAGCGATTATTGTCTTTTACAATGCTAAGCTCAGTTGTGTAAGAATATTTGACAGTGTTAGATTCTGTTAGTCACGAAGAATTCTAAATCCTAGCTGAAAGGGTCCGCACATTAGTTTATGATTCGCGTTTGTCTATTTTCCCTTGGCTTATCTACAAATCTCCGTCATTTAGCTAGCACTGTCTTAAGAAAATGTTCTTCCGTAGTTGAGTTTCTTGCCTTTACAGACGACGATGCAGGTGATGAGTGAGCAAAAGTCGAACGTAGTACGCGCGCTACCAGGTCCCATCGAGCTCCTTATGCTCTGATTACACAACATTCAAAACTGTGATACTATTGTTGTATTACAGAAAAATTCTAACCAAAATTTCTAGCAATGACTTGGCCATCATATTTTTCCGATTCCCTTTCGATAAATATACACAACATTTATGTGAATTCTTCAATCTTGTGTTTTTTTTTTATATATATTATTAATTGGCCTATATCTAGAAGGCCTAAATGTTGAAAACATGATCGTTACTTTACTGTGTAGAATTATGTCCATGTACAGTGGAAAGTTCCCGAGAAAACAGAACGAATTTGAGTATTTTACCCTGGTACAGTTTTCCATGGCTGTGCTCGTTTGAATATTTACGTGGTCAACTACAGCAAACTCAAGTCCCAAGCACCCTGAGGAATGAAGCGAGGCGGGCTCTAGGCTGGTGTCATGTGGCATAGCAACCGGCCCGAGCCGTGCACGGTATAACCGGTCTCCGTGGTTACATAAGAAAGGTCACCATCCAGCACCGTTTGAGCGCTAGAGCTTCCACGTGTCATGTCCTGCCGTGGAAACTATTCCCCAAGGTTCCCTCTCTGCCTCAAAGGCTGGCCCTCACAACAAAATAACTCTTTTTAAAATTATGTTTTTAATTATTGGTTTGTTTGTTTTATTGCATCCGTAAGATCTTTTCAATACACAATAGTACAAAGATATTGGACAAGTCATGAGGATTACATAATAAATAGAAAACTTATTCATTTACAACGATAATAAATATTTATACAAACACTGCTGTCTCATATAGTATATGAGTTTATGTTGAATCTTTGTAATCAATAATCCGTTTCGATTTCAGTATTGGTAGTAAGGAACGTTGACGTTAGTAGAGAGGGCAGTTATAAGTCAACAGTGTCAGTAGGCTTTCAGTGAATGCGACTGAACTTTGATGGTATACAGCAGTTTTGCACCTAGCAGTTGTTAAACAAATCAAGGTAAGGTAAGTGGGCCTAACGTCTCGACGACAACGAGGTCATTAGAGACGGCGACACACAACTTGGTACAATGACAGGAACTGGGAGAGGAGTCGACCATGGTCAGTGTTAAGAACCGTTCCAGCGTTCACCTAGAGCACGGCCGTAGAATAACAGGTCTGGACACTCGCCTAGATATTTAACCCCCTTGTTGTTTGACTGTAGTTCGTCAAGTTACCGAGAATATTGTGTTTTATTGGCGCTGATGTTACGGCGGTCGGACTAAACTCCGCCCACTTCCTTTCCGCTAAAATAAACAATTTATCAAAACGTATTTTTATCAATTTACGAAATACTTTCTTCGCTCACAATTTTAAGAAAAGACTTTAGCAATCTTTATTTACTTTATAAATTTAACAATGGAAAAAAGTGGGCGGAATTTGAGTCCGACCGCCCGGAAAACAGCGTCAAAAAGTACAACATTCTCGGTTACTTGACGAACTACAGCCAAACAACAAGGGGGTCAAGCAAAATACATTGTTAGATAGGTGAGTGTCCAGACATGTTCTTCTACGACCGTGGCCTAGAGCAATTTCAAGAAAACAATGGAAAAACGAAATCAGGATGGCCGGAGGCGAGGGTCGAACTCGGTTCCACGCGAATGCGAGTCCAATGCGTTACCGTTGCGCCACTTCACTAGGTAAATCAATCAATAAACCAAAACAATTTTAGTTGGTTGCTCTCTGTAAGCTAGGGTTTTGAGATATTCCTACTACAACGTAAAATAGAGTGAGGGTATAAGAAATTTACCAAAGTGTAAGTTCCCCCCCCCCCCCCTTTTTACAACTATAATGATTTATTTACACGTTTTCAGCAACACGACTTTATTCCAGATATTTGCGGCAGTATAAATATAAAATCCATAGCTCCTACCACTTACACGTTTGTCACTGTGCTGGAAAATAAAACTTTGCCAACATTCCAGACAGAATTAAAATAGAAAATTATTTATCTGTTGAGAGCTAATTGTTTTAAGGTTCGTACTTGCGGTTTAGTTTTTTTACTGAGAAAATATAGTAATTCAATGGTAAATGTAACATATGTATAAGCCAGTTATATCGAATGTGAGATGATTTGATTGTCCACATGCTGCAGTATAAATGCAAACATATAGTATTGGCCAGTTCCATCAACCATAACCACGTAATGTCATTGGGATATCTTCAGAAGGATACTAGGAATGTGTAATTTCCCGACAATAGTATAAATAAGACTTATTTGTGAATCTAAGTTTATCAAAGAATCATAAAACGTAGCATGTATAATGCTTGCCTGCATATGATACAGTGTCGTGATCCTGAAATCTTTCTGGATGTCATACAGTAAAGAGGCGAGTTTAAGAGGACTACGCTACATGTTAAGAGTTGCTTATTGTCTTCGTCTTCATTCTTTTCAAGTGAAATCTTAAAATCTACTTTTCTGAATCACACACATGGTTGTAATTTCCGCTGTAGATATTTTCAACAGCTTAGGTTCTAAAGAAGTGTTTGCTTGCATAGCAAATAACGCACTGAAAATCGCAATAATCACATCTCAATTTACTGTGTGCCTACTGCTTGAAGTGCAAGCAAATGCAGTCCACAAAATATACAACGCATAAAAAAAATTAGGCGTAAGTATTTTTAAACAAAACAACACTATTACAGATGGAAATTCCGACGAAACAGAACCGACAAGAAACCGTTTGGTACATATTTTCTCTTTAGCTAAGCTACTAAATGGAGACGTTTCGCTTACAAGAAACCAAGTTTGACAAAATATGTGCCAACCTTGTTACACAATTGTTTAATATTTCTTCATCTAAAATAAACGTATGTTAACAAAATAACATCTCCGTATCTTCGATAATATTTTTAAGTAAAACATTGTCGTCATTTCACAACTACTGATCGTATTCAGAACACGAGCAATGAAAGTGCCGATTTTCCTCCTGTGATTAGTGTTTTTCGCCGCGTACCGGCTTTGAAACAACAACCGGAAAACGGTATAATTAGCAACTATAATGTTGCCTTATCTAAGAGGAGTGTTATTTGGCAGGCTACCAGTAAAATACCAGTTGTGGATAGTTGTTTTATGAACGTCTGTTGCATGCTGGGTTGCGTGAGCTTAGTACTGTTCAACGACTACGAAACTTCATTTTTCCAACTGAAGTTATCTGCAGATGTCTCCACTACTCTCATTATTGTTCCTGTTAACGCGTATATGATTATAAATGTGTTAATTACGAGTATTGTAGCAACAAAAATTTGCATTTCATCAAATTAATATGTGCATAACAACAGCAATTATCAATGTTACAAGTATGTATCTCCAGCTACTCAGTTATCTAGTTGTAGCATTAAACCCACGAAGCCAGTGATAACCCACACACGAGCATTCTCACGCACAAGATTTTGGTGCAATACAAGTAAATAAATACATAAAATATATTTTTTTAACAATTCAATAATTGGCATTGCCGGTGAAAGAGCTGTTTAGGTGGTTTTTATACGATGGTTACACACTTACTTCTATAACATTTTCTCTTAATTTAGCACTTCCTCCACCCCCACCCCCAGAGTTTTGGCTTGTAAAAATCACCATGCAGTGCGGGATAACTGATCTGTTTGGCATAAAAAGTATATAAGCAATTCGTGTTTGAATGAGCTAAAGAAATTAACTAATTTGCGGATTATCGACGAAAATTATATCATTAATATTACTGTTATTAACTGTTAAATTTACATTGTTAAAAGGCCAAAGTCTTGCGTTCATCTGTTTTCTCCCTCTAAATTTGTCAAAGCATTCTGAACGGCGTTTAGTAACGATGCGTGAAAAAAATTAAAATTAAAAATAACTAAAATTAATAATTATATTTCTTATGTATTGTTACTGTGATTAACTATTTATTGGAAAATTATTAATTTTAGAAGTTATTCGTAAATTTATATTTTCAATTATTACAATTTTAGTTTCTGCACTGTACCTGAATATGCTTAATATGTTTTATTGTAAATGGCATTGTGAACTTAATAAAATAGTATTACATGTTTTTACTGTACCCAAAACTCATGTTAATTCGTTTTGCAATAATTTATATGCCGCAAAACCAATGCTTTCAAAGTACTTTAGAAACAGGATCTCCGAATAGTTTTGGCGTTCATCAACTCTCACTCGATAGACATAGATACGAACGACACTAACACGTTAGAGCCACGTTATTCTCCATTGCCCCTCTACGAATATACTTGGAAAGTTTGAGAAATCTCGAACAACGACCTGCTTTTAGCCTCATCACAGATGAACATCCCACTCGTGAAATGAAGTAGGGAGGAAACTGTCATACTACAAGGACAGAAAACAGAACTGTCATAAAATGATTTTACCAATCAGCGACAGAGTACCCTTGCATCACATATAGCAAAGCAACATAATGCTTGGTACTTTTGTAGACGTTCTGTAACGACTTGGCCAGAAACAGGTTTATGTAACTTGCCTCAAGGTCACTTGAGAAGATTGCATGGAACTAGTACTTCCCACGTCAAGTTGCAGTCTGGTTGAGTGCAGGTCCCGTCCCATATCACGTCTGAGCAGTTTTACAACGAACAACGTTCCATTCGATACACTTTATCAGCAGGGACGTATCTACATTATGTTTGCTTTTCTTCGTCAGACAAATGGAAATTCATAGTCTTGTGTATATATATTACAGATATTTTAATCTTTAGCTACAGCCTTCTTGTGAATATATACTTTTGCTTCCCCACCAAATGAGATTGCGCAACGGTAACACGCATTTGGGGAGGATCCGGGTTTGATTTCTGGCTCCGGCCATCCTGATTTCGGTTTTCCGTGGTTTCCCGAAATCCTAGCAGGTGAATGCTGGGACGGTTCCTTAACAAAAACCCTGGTCGACTCCTCTCACAGCTCCTGCCATTGTTACAAGTTGTGTGTCACCGTCTCTGATGACCGCGCTGTCGACGAGACGTAAAGCCTTACCTTACAGTTTCCCGAATGGATTCCGTATGATTGTTGTTCTGCTTTAAAAATTAATCAACTAATTTTTACTGAATTAATAAAAACATTTCGTTAGGTGCCGGACGGTAACATGTGTTTCCCTGAAAGACTTTAATTCACATCCCCGTGAATACTCGAGCCGCTGTCTTCAGATCGTAAACAATGGCTCCAGGGGAAGAAACTCTAATTCACTCATGTGTGGCATACTAAAGCATAGTACACACAGTTATCAGTTTTGAACTAGAAATTGTACACCTTCTTGTTCAAGGCGACTTGCATCGTGTGACTGGCCGACTAGTATGCAAGTAGCATGCCTGTGGTCGTGCATTCTAGCTAGAATCGTTTAGAGACGATTCTGATTGCCAAGCACCTTCTTGTACAAGTAGTTGATCATTTTATTTAGCACACTTACGTACGGTAACGTATCCTGATATTGTTTATTGAGAGTAGAGTACAAACTGAAGCCTTGTATAGCCACAACCCCGAAAATGGGTCCTCATATTTCCGAATGCTTTGGCATATAGGCACATTCAACAAGTACGTAAGTGCTACTGTATGTACGGTCCGTTAATGGAGCTTGTATACAAGGGGAAGTAAACCTTCTTGTTCGTCTTTAGGTGTTCAACCTCTTGTTCAAGAAATATAACCGTGTGTACAAGGCTTCATGTATCGTTAATTAGGGTTTACAGACATTTCCGGCCGTTATATCTATGAGATCTTGGCTTCTGGTTTCCAGCCATATCACTGTCGTGTCTTCTCCCGACATTTCGTAAGACATTGGAGCCTCTATCTCCAAAGGTGAAGTCTCGGCATGCAGCAATAACAGTTACGGCTGCTAATACATCACCATAAAGATGGAGGTTGCAATGCCCCGGAAAGTCGGGGAGAGAAACGTCAGAGACGCGGCTACAACACAGAAGCCAAGATCTCACAGATCCGGGTCGTTGGCGACTTAGACCCTTACTAATAGTACGTGAATCTTTTACTAGGAATACATGCTGTAGTTTGCACAGGTAGCTCTAAAATTTAAAAAAGAATGCGTAAAGCACAGAAAATTTCTAGGGGACGTTATGCAGAAACAACGCCAAATAACGAGTTCTCAGTTTTCACTGCAACGAAATATTCCTTGAATTTCACTCTTTCCATTAAATCAATTTTCTGGTGCTCCTTTTTTATTTGGTCTCTGATATGTTACAGGTTGTTAGTCACTGACGATTTTTGAACGTTGAATAATTGAGTTTAAATGGACAGGCAAAATATTTAATTTTATTGTGGAGAAGAATTTGACATGTGAACCTGGGTGGTTCATAGCGAAATGTTTTATGGTTACATGTGTCATGTAATGAGAAATAACATTTCTACAACAAATCCATCCGCGCACATGTCCACTTTGGTATGTAGTTGAGGTGAACGAAGTGGGAACGTCTGCTTGAGGTTATCTCTACAAATTATTGTTATTTAAAATTTATAGACGTAAGTGGCGTTAATAACCTGATTGCCGCTGCAATACGAAGTTTTTAAGTTTATAAAAAAAGATGACCAGTTCCGTTTTTCATCTGAATTTTTCGCGTTTCCGTACCCAAATGGTGTATATTGCCATTAAATATCTGTTATTTTACGAAAACTTTGAACTGTGTAATGAGGGCATATTTTTGGCATGGGGTTCTCTTGCTTTAACATGAGACGGTAATTATAGTATGCACGCTCTGCATCGTTTTATTAATGACGTTCCTTACGCTTTGATTATATACCTGGCCTGGAAGTCCCCGTAAACGGTTGGCCGTTACTGTGTCCATCACTTACGGCTTCAATTTCGTACCTCATTTCTGCCAACTTAAATTTTAATACATATGTCAGTGACTGACAGTATGGAGTTCAAACTCTTGTAGGTACAATTTACGTTTTTTATTGGTACACAAATTAGTCGGCAAGGATGGTTTAATTTTGAGAGAAACATCGTCCAGTGATATAATGAATTAATCTTGCGTAGTTTTGTATTATTTATATATATATATATATATATATATATATATATATATATATATATATATGTTTTCTATAGACAGAACTGATATGCTATTTCAGTATTTCACACAGAAAACTTCTTATAAATTAATGGAACAATTTGTGCCCGTCAATGGCTCACTGAATTACCTCGAATGTTCAGTTCAAGTGAAGAGACGTTACAGTTAGTATCACGCGATGATAGAATGGTGCCTGTAAATTAGGTTGATTTATTCCTGAGATTGAATAAGTGCGTAGTTTTTATGGATTCTTCCTGTTTATATTGCCTGCTATCGACAAAGTTTACAGTCAGTTTTAAAAAATATATGATACTTGTGTTAATGCTATTAAATTTTAAAGAATTAATATTTAAGCTTATTTCCGATAACCAGTAATAAAGAAAGAATATTATTGATGATATGTAAACACGGACTAATAGCACGGTATATCAGAACCAAGAAAATTTGTGCAGATCGGGTCAATATGATGTAAAATCTGGCCATACGGATTAGTCTTAACTGTAGTAAATTTCTTTAGATTGTCATCGAAGTAGGTAGTTATGCTTTACGTCTTGTCGACAGCGACAAATTGTTAGGACAGACGGGAACAGTATGAGGGAACTACCGTGACCTTTAGTAAGGAAACATCTCGTCGACAGCAACCAATTTTTAGGATAGACTGTAACAGTATGAGGGAACTACCACGGCTTTTAGTAAGGAAAAATCCTGCCATTCGCTTATAATGATTTCGAGAAATTATACAAAACTAAAAAGAGATGATCGGAGCCAAGAATCCAACCTGGGTCCTCCCGATTGCGACGCCGGCGTGTTACTGTTGTGTTACCTTGCTCGGTAGTTCGGCCTTGAGAATTGTTGAAAGTGATCTTACCAAGTTTCACTTCAATACCACGGACTGTCTGAAACTCATGAGCTTGAAATCGTTGCACGGAATGTCTGTCGTTTACAGTAACGCAAACCACTTCTCCATTTGGCTTATAATTAAAGAAAGAGCGTCTTGTTGTGTGAGATGACTCACGTTACAATTACTGACAATTTGTGGGTTGTGGGAAGAAGACGGATAACTTCATTGTATCCACTTTGAAGGTAGTGGAATGGTGATGATATATTTTTGTTATGTTACTTTAGTCCAGCAATTTTAGTATCTGGATTAATTAACTTATTCAGCAGTCTGTGTGCATAAACTGTATACATGTCGACCAGGGAGCTTGTAAGCTTGTACAGCGCTCTACAAGGTTAGTCTCAGGGTAAAACTCTATTAAGTTTGTACCCTGTGCGGGACTTATATGTTAACATTGCTTCTGACGTATTTATAAATGGTTTTGATCCTTATCGTGTGAAACCAATCCTAATTCTCACGGACTCTGATGACGAGACAAGTATCATGCCAGTGTGAGTACAGATCAGACAGCAAAATTCTCTGTACCTCTCCCGAGGTAATAAACTGATGTAGGACTGAAGATGTTAATATTAGGTTTTACAGGATAACTTTGAAAAACTCATTGCTAAATACGCAGTGAAGAAATTCACTTATTTATCATTTTTAGCATGACAACGCAGATATGAAAATTACTTAATTAATTAGTCTGCTTAAATGTTTTGCCTCGCTCTAATTTATTACCTTAGTGTTAATTGGAGGGTCAGTTAAAAGTCAGATAACATCACTCACAGAAATACTTGTGAAACCACGCATGCGGAATAAAATAAAACCTAATATCTTAAGGGAACCACATTGAATAAATATGGGCAAATTAAGGCTTCCTAAAATGGCAAATACTGGCAACAGGAACAGAGAAAGGACTTACATAACCATGCAACAAATCGTAGTTATTAGTTATTAAGAAACATCCTGTTGATGAACTGTCGGTTATTGTAGCTCCTGAAGCATACATATGTTATTCTCTCAGGTAAATTATTCATACAGTTTTCTGATCCCTGAGACATGGCTTTCCCCAACTCTGCTTTCGAATCAGGCAGGAATACAGGTCTGCCGTGTGTTGCCTCGGCACACTTACCAGACAGCTTGGTCGATGAACTCCTTCAAAGTCCGTGGACTTTTTTTTTTTCATGTTCGATCGACACAACTGGTTGTAATGACAACTAGTAAAATTGTTGTGAACAATTTCCAACTGTGTTGAAACGTCTAGTTATTTTGTTCCACTGTTTCGAAGAACAAAACCCACATGAACTTCACAATTTCAAATTACTCAGCATTGACAAACCTCGCCTGTAAGAGAAAAATTATATTATTTTCTTTCCCCACCAGAAGAACTCATTTTTCTGTTCTGCGTGGTTTAATGGAATCCAGCATGCCAAATAGCTTACCAGTTGGCTTATTACTACGGCTATAAGTTATTCTTTCTTTCTTCAGCGTAACACTAATTTTGAAATCTTTATAAAATTTTTAACCTAGGCATCGTATTCATCAGAATGAACTAGGACAATTTCTGCTATCTCGAGTAGAGTGTGAATAAGAGACAATTAACCTCGTCCAGTGAACAAACACTGGATACATCGGCGCTGGTCTCCTGCTGTGCACGGTACAAGTTCTCAGGGTTCGGTATTCTCTATCATCAGGTAATACATGACTCATAAAAATCAAAAGCACACTCCTTCAAATTCCTGACTGTAAAAATACTTAAAAATGTATTATTTCGGAGAATGACAACCTAAATACACGCAACTAAGCTTGTTTGGAATCAATGTAATGCCATGTATGTTTCCGTGAAAGGAACAAAAATCAAACTATTTTTAGTGAAGCGTTTGTTTAGCTTCTCTGAGTAATTAACATGTAACAAATTATTTTACGACCTTCGGAACTGTGAAACTTCAATTTTACCGGAAGTCGTTTTAAAATTTCGTACAATTGTTGTTTACATTTAAGCACTCAACATTTACATTCAGCATACACTAATCTGTGTTTTCAGTTTCAGTTATTTTGATCTGCGAGATGCACGATCACACAGCTATTGCACGTAAACAAAAACATAGAATGTACTCGACTTCACTACGACCGTTTGAAAAGTGAAGTTGGTGCTGGTTTTGACGGTTGTTGTTGGCAACAGCTGAGATGTGGAGTGCCAAATGAGGTTGGCTCATTTGCCTATTTGCGGTTGCTGTTTGTTAATGGTGCTGATGTCAGCGCTATATGTGATATCTACATTGGGCTTCTAACACCATTTATATCATATACACGTGTGCTGACTAATCAGAAAGTGAGTCATTTTTTACAAAACCAGATCTGAATGATATTTATATTATTTCATGCCACCAAAGTATAAAATTATATTGATCTGAAATAAAATGCTACTTATTTTACTAATTAAATAATACACCCCCGGCAGAAACATAATGATTGTTTTATATTTAAATTAAATTTAACAGGAAATTCTGAAAAGTATTGAAATCGTGCTAAGTTATGCCGAATTCAAACAAACGTATAATAAGTAGAGATGCTGGTATATCGCGAAAATGTTTTATGCCAACATACCCTTGAAAACGCTGTAGTTTCTTGCAACATATATGATTGGCAGATGTACGTATGACACAACATAGGTGTCTGCAGACCAACAACAGGCATCAAACATTACAATAGCGGGATTCTTATTGGCTTCGACAAATAGGGCAACAGCTCCACGTACAAGCGACAACCAGTAATCTTCTGGTAAGCTGAACGTGCGTTGAAATCCAGCAAACAGTCAAGTTTTCCCGCGATAAACCATCATCTCTAATAATAATGATACCTCGCGCGAGTCATGAGTTAAATTGGAGACGAAAATATAAGTGGCAAAATGTTGTAGGCCTACATTTCACGAGCACAATGTGACAACATTGCACGGAGTCCCCTATTTGAGTTCCACGTCCAGGTATTATTTTACGTATGTTATTTCAAGTAAACACAGTCATGTTTGGACTGCTAAGGGTTTTTACCTGCACCCATGTAGGTAAGAACAGTAGTAGTAAAATATATAAGATATACTTATGTGGAGCACAAGAGGGGACTGATTACAGTGCTATGTTGTCACATTATGCACATAAAACGGCATCGTACATCATTCTGCACTAACATTTTCGTCTCCAGTTTAGCCCAGGATTTGCCTGGTGTCATTTTTATGTGCTTATTTCTGGATAGTATGTATGTAGGTCATATATATATAAATATATATATATATATATATATATATATATATATAAAAACACACATAAAGTACACTAAAATTTGTACAGTAAAATATCTTGAATTATTTGTTGTCCAAATCGCGCTGTACAATTTCCTGTCAGCTTTCGTATCTTCACATAGTTAAAATCTTGAATAACAAGTTTGTGCTGTTGTATTGATAGTACCGATACAGATGCCAAACGAGCAAAGTGAAATACGACCACACACAAAAAAAAGTTCAAATAGGCCTACGTGCTTTTACGTCCAAGCACAACGGCGGCGTTATTTTTATCGCCTCTGCTTCCTCTTCATTAAACATTTCTTACTGTTCTCCGTCCTTTCATCACTTCACTGCACCAGTTTACACGACGCACCCACACTCTACGTACACCTATCTCTTCCTTTCCGCGTCAACGACGAATGTGGGCTGTAAAATAACCGCCCTGCCCTTCACTTGTGCAATCGACTGGAGTTATTTCCGCTGATACTGTGAACCTGACAATGACAGCCCTACCTCTCGCGACCGCTGAGAAACTTTTATTTGCTGCCATTGTAATCGCAATACACTTGTTTCAATGTGTTAGCATGCTGGAAAATTGAGTCAACCTCGTGAAGATATTTTTTTACACTAGACTATCCCAATAACAGTTTACCTGCCATGTTCGTGGTTGTGATACATTAACATCGTTACCTAGGTATGAAAAAAAAAAAATGAAGTTTAAATTCTTTGGGCGGTAGCCAATCCTGAAGGACATTTGCAAAGTAATAGACTGCAAAACAACTTCGTTTTTTTACATGCTGAACTGCTCGTGTATTTGTAACTAGTACAACACTCAGTTTACCATAACTACTTCGTAGAACAGAAAAATACCCTTAATTAAAAATATGTTTATATGGTTTTTGTACAAAAACTTTTCTAATAAAAATTTAATCACTTAAATTATAACTTAACATATTTGGAAGCTCTCTTTCCTGTTAAAGAATCATGTTTTCAATTGAATTTATGCATAAAATAAATTTTGTGTTGATTATTTTAAAATGAGTAGGAAATAGAGAATGTGTTAACAGTTATTTTAAGATGTTTGTGTCCATATATTTACTGTTTTTATCTGTGTAACCGTAATAGTAGATAAATTATTTACTGATTTTAGTCTCACATCAGTAAATACAGATAACAGTTAGCTCCCTTAAACTTAAAAAAATTAAGTTAAGTAATGCTTTATGTCACTACTGGCTCTGAATTTTTAAATTAAAACTAAAAAATCTGTTACAAGTAAGCAAATATTAATACGTCTAGAAAACTGCCTCCATAAACATAGCGTGTCAGGAATTGTACTGAATAAAAGCTATGCAATCCAGAAAATGTGACAGAAATATCTACGTTACTGTTACTGAATTTTTTGTAGTAGACTACTCTTTCTACTCATAATTTGAACAAGATGTTGAAGTCAAAAACATCGCCTAGCCTTATTATATGTGAATACAGTGAATACAAACATGCAAGTTGAAACTGACTTACAACTATAATTCAGAAGTAATCGGTACTTGAATACTCCTTATTGAATTTTTAAAACGCTATTGAGTACGATTATCTTCTTTAATCCAGCGTTGAAATGCCCTACTGGTCCGTGTTGTTAGGCACGATTTACTACTGCTACTGACCATAAAATTAAAAGAAAAAGAGCAATGCGGTGAAAGCGAACACTTTGTATCGAATCACTAGACAAAATACACTGAGATTGTATTGGTTTATTAATATACACAATTGTTTGTTGATAAAACCTGTAAAAACATTAAACATGCAACTCACAAAGACAGCAAGACAGTTGATCGTAAAGGAAAGAACTGGTGTACTTATTTTAAAAAAATATAGACTGTATTTTTTTTTTTTTGTTTTATTATTACATACTTGGCACGAACACTAAATGCTTGCAATACATGACTTAGTGAAAAATGAAATATTAGTCAATGTGAAGTAAAAATCTTAATTACGTAATTATTATGAGGGGTTTAGCTCAGAGTGGTATTTTTATCTTGACTGGCAGGACCACTTCTCCTCCTGTCTCTCTCCCCTCTTGGCTGGTGAGGAATGAAGTAGGCAGAGGAGGGCTGACTGAAGCCAGCTCAGGGCACTGTTGCCAGATCGCTTTAACGGAGCTAGAGAAAATCTCATGTTTCCATAATCTCGTACCTGGACTGACCAGTTCTTCGTAGCCTTGTAGACTTGTTGCCAAGAAACGTGGGCTCGGCGCTATCTATTATGAAGCTAGATTTTTAGGAACCTGCCTTTACAGCGATACTTCGCATTAGCGATGGACTTTACAAAATTATCACATTTTTCGAAGAATACTGACTTATGTGCAGCAATTCCAGAATATCTGTATCTCTGTAGAATATTGGCAGATCACATATTATTTACATAACGTGGATTTTAGTAAGAAAATATTACTGTTCAATTTTCTGGCCAAACATAGTCATTCACTTGCAGAGAATAATCAAAACGATTCACTTTAAGACAGATTACAGTCAAGTCCTTTATAAACTTCCTTGCAATCTCGTACAAGGGTTATCACTTTTGTGTATACGATGAACATCGCAACAGCTACGATTTCGTTCCCAGTTTGACTTATACTTCTTAAAAACAATTTTACTGTTTTCCAGTACAAAGAATTTTAAAAATATTGTCTTATTTTTATTAAGACAGCAGCATCTAAAACTACGTCTACCAAACAATGATTACGTTTTAAATTACTTTATTGCTGTTCCGTAACCAAATATTATATGACAAAAACTCAATCGTAACACGAGTGCGTATGTATTTACCTCAGTGAATCACTGTTCTAACATAGAGGTTAAGCGTATGAAAATACACCCTGGGTCATGCGCTAAAATGTTCTTATTTCAAGCAATATTTAGTTCCGGCATTCAACAATGCCATTCATTTCAATCTTATGTCACTCTCATAAGTCTCTAGTTACTGCTTCCTTCTAACTGATGCATAAAATGCGCCACAAGATGTATTGTAAATTACGTTAATGTTTTGGAGTGGTGTCTAAACCAGCAAGCCATTTTAGAAGTGTTTCAAGTCAGAAGACAAGTTTCGAGTTGAGTTAATGTTTTGGAGTGGTGTCTAAACCAGCAAGCCATTTTAGAAGTGTTTCAAGTCAGAAGACAAGTTTCGAGTTGAGTTAATGTTTTGGAGTGGTGTCTAAACCAGCAAGCCATTTTAGAAGTGTTTCAAGTCAGAAGACAAGTTTCGAGTTCTCATTTCTATTGGGTTTTTACAATAAATTATTTCGGCGTTAAAAACAATAAATATGTTATAAAATGTAAGTTACTTTTTACGTTTTCTAGTCAGGAAATGTAATTTCTTCTCCAGGCAATTGTTACAATTATTATATTTTCATTTTTATCCATTGTCACCTCTTAAAGTCAAGTTCGTGTTATTCTCAGACGGAATGACTGCATGTCAGTTGCACGACTATCTGAAATCAAATATTGTACCTCAGTTTACAAACGCCATGTTGGTCACAATTCTGCTTGAAATTAAATAATTACAAGCTCACAGTTGATGTAAGGAACTATTCACAATAAAATTATAGTTTTCCTGAAAAAAAAAATCCATGGCGTTGCGTTGTAAGAAGTTTTGTGAAGTTACACTCATGAGGCATCAAGGGATTGTGTTCTTTTAATTTACTGCTTTACCGTTTGTAATTTTGCTAAAGATAGACATTTCAAAAAAGGTAGCACATCTTCTTTGTTTATGCCATAAGTCTAGTGATAGATAAGAGTGCAGGGCTTGTAGCTGGGTAGTTAAAATAGTGAAATTGTCATAAAGAAATTACTTCTCAAAATATCAATTTTAAGATAACACTTTGAATAAATTATTGTACATAAAATATCTAAGGGAATACTTCCACTAAAAATAATTAATCAAAAATTGTACGTGGCGGACGATGCCGCTGGTTGGCGGGTTTTCTCGGGATTCTTTCGTTTCCCTAACCGGTTTCCAATGTTTATCCATACATCATGTCACCCCTCACCAGCGTTAAAGACCTAGATGTTAAACACTGACCAAAATCTCTTCAGTCAAAAATTTATATCGTAGGGCTACGTAATTAATGTACATTTTAATGTTACATTTCACATAATACGTACTATTCATAAACACTTTTTCTCATAGTGACAGACTTTTTTCAGAAATATTATGTCGAGTTTTTCCTCAAGACTTATCCACAAAACTGTTATAGCCTATTTATTACTCATTTTATTCGTGTTTTAACTCGGTTGCTGAGATCAAAACTGTGGAACAATCGAACCCCAGGTCACGAATGCACAAATAGGCGGATCTCTGCAAGGAGTTTATGTAACGTAGTTTTTTTCTACAGTAGACGTTTTGTGGTGGCAACGCAGCATTGCTGCGGGAAATCAGGATATTTTATAAATAAGAAGAAAAATAAATTCAGGGATCAATGATCACTAAGCCGTTACTTTTGTGCGATCAACGCTGAGGAAGTCTGAGTAACTTTCGGGAAAGCAATTATTTATGGTTAGAAAGTGAAGAAGTGGGTCGGCATCCGTTCTATTACAATTTCTAGATTTCTACTGAGTATTTGCAATTTGAATACAGTACTTACATGCCATTTACCATCAGTACTTACGTTATAAAAATATTTCCTCCGGTTTTTTGTACATACAGACACAACTGTTTCATGAAACGTACCGTAATGAATCTGTTACGGAATCCAGAACTATCTCACGTGGTGCTGCCGAGGCCAAGGCGTTTGCGCCGCTGTTGCACGGGAGACGCGGAGAGCACGTGATCTCACGTGACTGAACCCACTGACCCCGGGCGGTCACATGCTTCTACTCGCGGCTCGCAGCTCTGCCGTGGCCGCCACCGAAACTAACTTTCTGGCGCCTCCTCCTTTCCCTTATTTGGTCCCGCATGCTTTTGTTGCAGTGTAACAGAATTCCATTTCCTATCGGTTAGAATTCGATTAAGGTCAACTCGACATCCGGCTTCTTAAACTGTCAGAAAAATTATATCTTCGAAACGCACTCTTTTGTACACATTATTTATCGAAATTGGTATCTACAAACTTGCAGAAAATGTAAGTACACAGAAACGTAATTTAAATAACGTTTCTATGCAGAACCATGTGTTTTGGACTAACTTGTATTATAATTACTAGATGTACTTTTCTATTACAAATTTTAACGAGTGGCCATGTATTGATTGAATCAAAAATGTCCAGCGTTTGGAAACTTAATGCTGGGGCGAAACTACGAATATGTCATGTTATTATCAGTAAATACAGTTTACGTTCTGTGATTTGCCGCACTGAACGGATTCGAGGAGGAGGGAAGACGAGGAAGTGTGTATTTGGGACTTAGCAATTCAGTCAGTAAAATTAATTTTAATGAAGTATTTTGAAACTTTGTTACGTAATACGTAGGGCCCGGCAGTTTTCGCGAAAATATTTTGGCCCCACTGTGTTTCAGTGCCTCACGTGACACCTGCAGCTCAACTTCATGGCTATTGACAGAGTGGTTTTGTGCAGAGTCGTTATTCATTTGACTGTGGCAATCAGCACACGTATAACTGCCACACATCACATCTGTGATGTAAATGTATGTAAATTTTAATTTATGACATGACGACTTCGATATCACTCGGCATATTGATTTTTGCTCAATTGATGAAATTTTCTATAGTGAATATTAATGTATAGGGCATGCTTGTTTTGATATTATATTGTTGCTGGGTGTATGAATGGTGACATATGTGTTATGATTGGAATTGTAATGTTACAACTTCAGTGACGTTTTTTTCGCTATATATGTTGTACACTGTACTTGTTTTAAAGTGATTGTATTGCTATTAAGTGACTATGTGTTTACTGTTTGGTGATTGTGTTGTTACTAAGTGACAATATATTTCATTGTAAATGTTTGCGATTGAATTTATTGTGTGACATCTTCAATATCCCTTGTCAATATTTGACTTAACGGGATCAAATGAAGGTAAATAAATTAAATTAAATGAAGTGATTTGCGGGTTTAACCTCCAGACGCTGGGTGTTAAGGCATCAAATCATTGACCAGAAAGCATAGAGATGAAGGTGCGCACGTAAGGCACTGAAACAAAGTTCTGCAAAAATATTTTCGCGAAAACTGCCAGGCCCTAGTATTACGTGGTGTACGTCAGACAAAATTCGTTTGACAGCTCCCAAGTTAATCTTCAGGAACCCAGTTTGAAAGCAAGGAAGCGTTAAAAGAAGTGTTCAAGAGGAAACGTACGTCAGTTGAGCGCCCAGAGCTTAGACTGTAAGAGGCAAGTGAAGAAGTAGACCTTGAACCCAGCGCGCTTAGGTACCGACCGTGCTCGTCGTAGTCCAACAGCACGCAGATTATATTTTACAACAGTATGATACAACTGCACGTGTCGAAACCCACAGTACTCAACTATGGATGTAAGGATGTGCTTTTATTCTTTCACTAGCTGTCCCTTTGCGGCTTCGCCCGCGTGTACTGTAGAAAAGAGTAACTAACTTTTAGTTACGTGTTAATTGATGGTCATACTAGTATATATATTATACTATATTCACTGTTTATCTTTAAAACATCAAATACAAACAGATTTGTCCAGTCCACTGCGCTAAGCGTACTTTAATTGCAGAACTTCTTTTTTTAAATTCATCTTTATTTCTCTATAAAACAGCTGCCCGGCTGCGGCTTCCTCCGCAAAACAGCTGCCCGGCATTTAACAGCTAGCGTACTCAATAACAGTGTAAAGAGCGCGCGCAATACGCTTGTATGATGTCATAGTAATTCCCATCGCAAAGTCTTGCACGGGATACGAACCCGTAACCCCACCCCTCCCACACCCCAAACTTTATACAATACCTTAGTGAATTCTTAAGGCCTCGATCACAGGAACATACCTACATTGTTTAAACAACAATAGCAATAAAGCTCAAATTGACTCTACTGTTTTTAGGGGTTTTTTTCTGGCAATTATTCGAATTTTTGTCGCCGTAAAAACCATCTTTGAGCTTCAACGAACATTAAAAAAAAATTGGCCAAATTGGTTCAGGCGTTGTTGAGTTATGCGCTTACCAACACATTTTGGGATTCATTTTTATATTATAGATTATTTAAATTGAACTCGGCGGTTGCTAACTAGGCAGTCACATAACTTAAACATAAAATGGGACTGATAATTAATAATTAACTAATTATAACCACTTAAGTTGTTTGCGCAATTGCACAAATTGGCTGAGTACCCTTAGTAATTCGATTTATCTTTACTTTGTCATACCAATGGAGCAGTAGTCTACGAATAGACAACTGTAACGGAAAATTTATATAACTGATGTATTCACAATACTTTGTGGAATTTTTTACAATATTAATCTTGTTGTATTGTAAGACTTTTAGTACATTTGTCTTACGTCTACATGCAGTTAACTTTTAATGCCAATTATTATTATTATTAAGTAAAAAAGGAGTTGTAGTTTGTCATGACTTTTCGGGTGGGAGCAAAAAAACCAGTGGAATGACTGCGTCAGAAAATGCGCTGACTCATTGCCTGCGGGTAGTTGTAATCACAAAGTACATAAAAACAACAATAACCAACGAATATATTTAAAAATAATAAAGTAAAATATACGGCAGGATATTTTTAAAAAAAAGTTAAAAGCACGACACAATGTACTCTCATCAGCCTCTGCATTAATTTCGTATTTTTTGAGACAAGGAAGAGTAAAGTTCCGCCCCTCTGTTTATTTTTGGTTAAAGTAGTTTCTTAGCTACTCTTTACACGCACGTCTTGCAGTATAACAGTCGGTGTTATCTCACAAGTAACGTGTATCTCTGCGCAACTTTGCTTATTGCAGTGCATCTTCGAATGCCGAACCTTCTCCACTTTACTGTTGCTCTCTGTTTATTGGCGTTTTATCTGTTTGTCAAACCTTCCGATAAACCGTACTCATTGCGGAAAACAAAGAATTAACAAAAATGTGTATAACGTTTGCTTTTACTTAGTGTGACTTAGTACTTAATTGTGTAAACATTTCTGCTCATATCCATCTGCTCGTTCGAAACTACGATACTCCATTGCTTATACCAAAAATGGTGCTCTTCAAAGCTCTTTAAACCTTTCAGATGCTCGATAGTATGTGTGCTATATATCCCTTGTCAGTTTAAGGGGTCGATTAAATATCGCTTTTTATTGGTGCAACGAAAAATTTGCCCCTGTATTGCGTTTGGTTGCACTGTAGTGGAATAAATTACGCACACACGGATGTGCAAAAGATCATATAATGGGTGCAAAATAGTTTTAAATATGCGCCTATCAAATACTTTAGCACAATAACGTTTGCTTTGTTCGCGCATGCGCAGCTAAAATATAGTAGGGGTGTATTCAGTTCCAACTGTGACGATAGGTGCGAGTGAAGACCCGTTGACTGGCTCTGCATATGGGCTGCGCTGCGTCGGTGCAAACAGCAGGTAGTGCTATCGAACTGGCGCCCAGGATATCACTAGAGTTTGTAACTAGCCGGCAGAGGAACATGATAATGGTGTACTGTGAATGGTCAGGCACACTAGTATCTACGAGATAGTTTATATTCGGTGTATTATTAAAGTGATAACTTGTTTTAATTTCCGCTTTTGTTTTCAATCAAAATGGTTACGGTACCGTATTATAAACAAAATCGACAAGTTTTTCAATTGTTTTCATTCTACATATTGTCAGCTTTATAGCATATTAAACAAAATGTTCCATTCAACGCCATGTTAGTTTTGTCAATTATAAATAACAAACAATCTAAATTTTTGTTACACTTACACGTCGGTGCATGAAAATAAATTAAAATTTATCGGCATGTGTGTGGTAACATTTCATCTTAATAGAGGTATCTCAATATTCTGATTGTGTAAAATAAACGAAAAACCCTCAGCATTTAATCAAACTCTGCTGAGTTTCAACTTATTCTTAAGAATTTCCTCGCGGGACTGTGCAATCGGCCCTTAAAATTCCTAACGTTGGAGATTCTCAAACGAAGTTAAGATCCGCTGTTGGCTTCATCTCACCGCGCGACGAGTGTGTTTATATTTAAAAGGCCCATTATCTCTCTCGTATAAGCACACCCGCTAGTACTGTAGCCAGCGAGGCGAGACGTATTGTTTAAACACGCGCCGCCCGAACATAGCGTGTGGCTAGCCTCCTCTAACCCAGCCAGCAGACACCGTGTTCAGGAGACCGTAGTTCCTCTGTAACAAGCTTCCCTTATTTTGCTTCGCTACGTGGTCGCGCCGTACTAAGTGCTGACTCTTAACATCCCACCTTATATTTTTATGTCAGTATAGACTTCACGTTCGTCTTCGTAAATCAGGATTGTTCGGCTTATGACGGGCGCTGGCATGGTTGTTTAATTTGCTGCTTCATTTACATGCATCGATGCAACACTAACATCAGTTTTGGAAGTTAGTCTAGCCAGATTATTGACTGTCAACTAAACATCACTTTGTAATAATTTCAAAGGTTACTACGGTTACAAAAGTAACCACGCTTACTTTGTAGCACTAATAAATTAGAAGTCTACAGAAAATAATTTTGTTTTATCAAACGTTTTCTCATACGCTTATTATTGTATTGATTACAAAAAAATTTATATATGTCATATTGAATATAACCTCTGTGTTTCGAAATAATGAAAAGGTCTCGAAATAATCTCGACGTCTGTACTCTTGATGGGGTCGTTTAAAACATATTTAGCACGAACTGGCCGGGTCTTTGTAGCTTCTACTCGAGTAAACTGCTGATTAAAGTTCTGAATTTTTACTGACTGCCGACTCTGCTATAAAACGTTGTTATTTCTTCTTCCTTAATCGAACTCAAACATGTCATTCCTCTAAAGCTATAGCCTCTGTACGCTATGTAAGGTGAATCCAAATAATGGTCCGCCAGTCATGTAAGTAAAGCATATCCGCAATTTTTAGTGAAAACTATTTCATAGATACGTTGCTGCTAATTTTGTCGTTCAAGTACTTGTTTTGTCTAAGTAATTTGTGAACTTAAGCCATTTAAATGAATACCAGTGCCTTAATATTTGCGTGTAATTTTGTGTTGCAAATTGTGGTTTTGTTGGTGATTTCCGTTGTTATGTATGTCATTATTGCTTTCACATTTTACTTTTACTCTATAAAACATCAGCAAGTTGAATTTCGATTTTCTGGTGTACGTTTTCCCTTTTTTTATTTGAAATTTTAATTTTTGTTACATCTTTAAGTTTGTGTAAGCAACTCGATTGCTCGAATCGTTATTTTCATTAGTTCACATATCGCACTGTCAAAGTAATACCGTCACAAGTCAGAAACAGTACCAGAGAGACATTTCTAAGTTTGGGAACTTTCCTTTTAACTAAGTTGTGAATTAAATATTTTATGAAAGATGATATACATTGAAAAATGATACATTTTTGCTAGGTACACTTAAGCATCATCACGGCCATATAATCGCACAACAAAATTTGCGTTTTTCAAAACAATATTACTTGTATTTCACTTTTATAGGTAACGATGCTCTTATAACATTTAATAAAGTGAGAGATGCTATCAACAGTAATGTTCATTTTCGGTTTTTCAGTTCTATGGCCGAATTAGGCACCTATTTTGACACTGCGATATGACTGTACTATTGTATTTTCTTTTGCTAAATTTTCAACTCAGCGTGGTTAAATTCGTTAAAAACAATTTATTCTCTTGAGTTAAATTTCGTTGAGGATATCTTTAAAAATATTTAATGAAAAAATTCGGATGAAGATCTGAAATTATTTTTAACGTATACGATTCAGCTGTTACCATATTATGTCCCGAAATTATACAGTACCGCATTATTATTTACTACTGCAGGCATTAACTAGAGTAGTGACTGAGCAAATAAGCCACTGAGCTCTCACCACTGTTGTATTTCAGTTTCAAGATATTAGTTCGTTAGAAATGCGATAGACTTTGTAAATGGCTTGTAGATTTTTTTTTGTTCAACCTAGTCTCGCGAAGAATCATATCCCGCTGCGCTGTTGTTACCACCAATTTATTCCATTCCGGATGTGTCGCGGAGGTATAGTGGTCAGAACACTAGCCTTTTATTACGACGATTCGGGTTCGATCTGCTATGTGGTTGCGCGCGATTTTTGCATGTGGGCCATGTGGCGGACGTTGCCTTAGACTATTTTTTTTTTTTGCGTGCTACTGGCCACTCTACCCTTCCATTTCGCCGCTGTTCTATACTCCCCTCACTTTATCCGCTCCATTTATATACCCTCCATTTATTCTATCCCATTTATGCGGTATTCCGGTATTCATTACGTTTTATAACGGCTTTATAGCACATTAAATTTAACATAGATCCTGTCTATATTAAGGACTAATAAAAAATACAAGCCATGCAATTAGGTAAGTGAATACAGACGAGACCTGTGTATATTATAAAACGCAACCTGACGCTTATTTCAAGTTCAGTCACATAATGATAGGAACATTTCCCTCGTAAGTCCCGCCTACCGTACAAGTATTAATTCGCAGATGATTAGTTGCAGAGAATTGTTTTTGATAAGATATATAGTGCAACAAATAGTTGTGAATCTCTCAAAAATCGATAGAATAAATTATGCAACTTATACTAAAAACAGCCTCCATTTATCCGCACAAAAAAAAATTAGTCATAAATACTACATTAAACCTCTTTTTGAACGCTTATCAATTAATTTTGTGACTTATTTCATATTTGAGAATTAATTCATACTAGACAGAAAGAAAAATTCCGTACTTTGAAAAGTATATTCAGAAAATACATATTTTTACCATACATGTTGACAATCGGGTAATGTGGATTATTTGATAAGCTATACAGTAATGATATATTGGTGATGTAAACTCTAATCATTATTAGATTACTGAAGATATAAATCGGTGCATTAAGAGGACTAAATACATATTGCCCAACGGAAATTTTTTTCGTATTTAGTGGATAGTTCACGATGTATGAAATATGTAACAAAAAATTTTAAAACAGCGACAAAAATGCTCACGTCGTTGTCAGAAATGGCCACATCATATATTCTGTCTGTGGACTGATTCTATCAAGTTTGTTGAAATTCAGTGGAGTGGTAATTTAAAACATAAACACACGCGCCCATTTATACATGGCAAAAAACTGTCGCATTAGTCCTTCTTTCCTTCTATATGTAAACTTACGTTAAGTATAAAAGTGAAAGATTGCTGTGCACATTTTTCATCTGTACCTAAGTACGAAATCGTGTTTCGATGTCACGTGTGTTTGTTTTGTACGAGCCACGAAGTAGTGTCTCCTGTAAAATAACAATGACACACTCAAATGCACGACTTATGAAGTATTCATATGTTGGCAGCACAGTGTGGGGTACAGTGTTTTCTTGGGTGTAATGTTGATATGTGTGGGGTGTGTGTTGTTGCAGGTGGACGGCGCCATGACGACGGAACGAACCCCGCTCGTGGTGAGCGAGCCGGTGCCCAACTATGTGTTCATGACCAAGCCGAACCGCGTCCATCGCAGGCGGAAACAACAACTGCACTGCTGGCTGTGCGCGGCTGTGCTGTGAGTCCTAAATTATATCAGTATCGTGTGTCCTGTTAGTGTTAATTCCACTATAGGTTGGAAAAATCATTGTTAAAAAGTTTGCCACAGGGGCTATTTTTGCCGTTAGAGCTCTGGTATCGGTGAGAGGTATAAAATGACAATTCGAAAAAGGTTTCCTGAATTTCAAGTTACATTAGGTTGATAACTTAAAATGCGAAACTGCTCTCTTTTCCCTTTAATTTTAAATTTAATGACTTCTGTAATTTCCAAAACTATATAAATTTAATTTTACTACAGTTTCGTATTTTATCTGCTCCCTTAGCGATAGCCGCAAAACTAGCGGCAGAAATTTTCCATGTGCCGAACTCTCCCATAAGAAAACTCACTTTCTTTCTAACCTAACCTTAGTTCTGGCATGATTATATACAACCCTGATACGCGTGAGCCCAAGATATCCACACGTATCCGTACTTAAACTCTACAGTTCCAGGTTAACTGATAGGGTTATGAATTGCTGAAACTAATATTTCAATCGGAATTGTAGTCAAGCTGGTTTTGTGTCTTCCTTTGGTCAAGGTAGTCACTCAGCTGCAGGCTTGGTTTCCGGTGATGTAGATATGAACAGGTGAGAATCCATTGCTGAAGCTGTGTTTTCTAAACTTGCGCAGAGGAGAAACATGACAGCTCTGCACACTCGAATCTCACTTTGTATAATGCCTGCCATACGTAAATGCCCTGTAATACACGTACGTTATAATGCGTACAGGATCTTAGGAGATTATATCTGTTTTACGGGAAAAGAATGGTTATCTGTGTTCAACTTGTACATGTTATTCATGAAAAAATTATCGTTCGAAAGAAAATTTTTATTTCGATTAGTTGTTGCAAAATAACGCATCAAAGCAAAATTATACTGTTTTATGTACTTACCCACATTAAAAACTTACTTCCGTAAAGAGATAAGATAATTTACGGAAAAATATTAACCCATGATAAAGCAAGCAAAATGTCTAATATTACTCGTGGGAGCGGTTATTTATATGTAAAAATGTGAAAATATATTTTTTCTCTTTTTCTAATTAAAAACTTGTACACGTATAATTAAGAGGTTTCAGTTTATACTTTGTATATTTGCTGTGAATGTCCTGATTTCTTTACACGGAAAAACATTTTGTGGGTATTCACCCTATAGAATTTATTTTGTTGTCATCACTAAAATAGTTTGTTATCATCACTAAGTTTTTGTTTCCACCATTAAATTATTTTGTAGGTTCTACAAAAAAAATTGGCAGGGACTTCCTACAAAATTTTTCTTTCAGTGTACGTGAGTTAGTTTTTATGTAGATAAGCAGTGGACCTACGTGTTTTACTTTGACGTGTTATTGTTTGGGAAATAAAATTGTTTTGTCGAATTAAAATTGCGTCTGAAGTAAAGTTTACAAGCTAAATAGTATTGTACAAACATACTGGCACTAAGTCTGATTATTGCTTACCGCATAGCCTGCACGGCAAGACACTCAAACCTTCCCGTCGGCAACTCGTCTGAAAACGATTTTAATCCTTAGCACTACATTATATGGTCAGGTAAAAACGATAAAAGTACATTGCATGCCAAAAGACAATTCTTAAGTTTATGTAATTACAGAAATTTACTAAGTAAATCAAATTTCGAAAATTTTCTATTTTAGCCATCGTAACTTTTTCTCAGATACCCATAGAAACATAAAAGGAAAAACGGAAATTAAATGTAAGGCATTGTAAAGTTTCTTAAACGTTTTAATGAAAAATAGAAGCAGGCACCATGCAGGCACAAAAAAAAAACTGTTTTTCCTGACGCTCGGAATAGCACTCGACATCCAATCATTTTGTTAACCGAGTTTATACATCAACTCTACGATCGCACGCTGCGAGCAGTCGCAGTTTTCCAACAGTTTTGAGGCAGTTATTAGAAAAAAATACTCTCTAATAATTTAAGTCAACTGCAGAAAAAATGTACCCGTGGTTTAGATTCAATCTATTTACGATATTAGGTAATAATTATGCTCTGCTTAGTAAATACGTATGCTGCAACCTTCGGTCAAACTTGTTTATCTTGACAAAGCATCAAAAAAATTATAATCTTTCTTTATCAAAGTCAAGGTTTAATGAGCTTATTTCATGCTTAAAAAATTAGTTGGAATTCTCGTTGAGTAAATAGGTAACGAATCGTTACTACTGTGGACGGTGTTTACACAGTTCGTAGAACAACTACTGCATGTTTTGTTCAGTAATTGTGTAAGGAATTAAGCATCGAGCGAACTAAGCTAACGTGGTGCTTTTTCAAGTAGCTAAAACACAACATTTGTGTTCTTAGGCTCTAAGCGAGACAAGGGATGTGTTTCGTGGCTCTCTGTAATCTCCAAATAGTTCTGCCTTCGTTTGGTAACTAACATAACGAGAAGTTTATTGTTCTTTCTTCATTGCCCTGATATGGTCTACCTCTCACTCCACCTACGAGTCGTTGGAAGTTAGTTTTTCCTCAACATTATTGCCTAGTTGTATCATCCTTGATTTGTCAGGTCCACATGATTGGTTAGTGTCAGTTTGCGGGCAAATTGCCCAAAAAATATTATTTTAATTTTAACAGCAGACTTTCTATGCAGTTTCTCTTCAAATGCACGATAACTGTGATGAAATGTTTGTAATATCCTGGATCATATTTCCACCAATTGCTTATTAGTCTCTTCTACAGCAAAGAAATACTCATAGTCCATCAGTTCGACGGGATTTTCAGAAATAAAATAACTTCCAGCCAACAAACTCCTCTTCACTGGGAGTAACCGCATGGCAACGATAGTCTCTGGTGAGATGGCTGGAACAGCGAACTGGAGCGTAGAGACACGACAAGGACAAATTACAGATTGGTCAAACTAATGAAGGTTCTACGGTCATCTCGCCGTAACGTGCTGCTGGTTGATAAATGTAATGCATTGTAGACACTTGCGCAAGATCTTTCATCGTGTCTGCAAAAAATCTCTCTAGATATCCACTTCTTCTAAACCCGTCAATAATAGTTTTTGCTGTAACTAAGGAACATATTTCATACCCATTTTCTTGAGTGAGTGAGTGAAGAGATTTTAGTCAGAGCTTAACGTCGAAGTCTATAGCGCTGGTGGGGGTGACATGATGTGAGTGTGGAGCAGCGCTGGAATGAAAGGGCGGGGAAAACGGAAGATCCCCGAGAAAACCTGCTGACCAGCGGCATCGTCCGGTACGATTCCCACATGCGAAAATCCGGAGACCGACCCCGTCGAAAATCGAACCCTTGGTAGGAGGCTAAATGTCTGACCCCTCGGCCACCACCGCCCCCTCCATTTCCTTGAGAAATTATTTTATAATCCCCGGAAATTCCAATTTTAATTATTTCTATGTCCAATATATTTGGAGTCGTTCCCCCGCCTATTCATTCAGGCGCTGATCCCCTCTCATCTCATATAATCCTTCACTAGATCCGTAAACCTCTCTACCAAGCACTGACCAAAAGTTCTTCCCATTTCACTAGGATTATCGGAAAAGGTCCCTAAAATAGTCATTCCTAAATATACATCTAAGATTATTCCAAAGAAGGTTATTAATCTTACAAACGCTAAGGCAAAATATTATTCTAAGCATAAAGCGTTTTCTTATGTCACTGCGTCTACTAACATCTAATTCGATTGTGGCTCCGAATCCAGGTCACCATAAATATACAGATTTAATGTTCAAGTTCAAATATATACACCAAGAAGCAAAATGTTTCCTGTACCAATCGGTTAACTTAAATAGGCACATTTTTTTGAGAAAATGAGAGGTCACGGTACACGGCACTAACAAAACCTTTTACCATTAACAGTTCATTTCACATGTTCGGGTATTATATAAACCTTCGTCATAGACGTTTAGATTCCAGCGGCAAGTTCAGATGAATGGAATCCGGTGGCACGACCCAGCTTACGTAACGTTAGCCTTGAGTTACGTAACCATGTAACCTGCGGAGCACCGCACCTTTGAAGCAAAGAGCATCCTAACCAATTCCCAATACAGTTTTAGAACCTTGGATTTCTATAACTATTTTACCGAAAATAATATCTAGCTCGAAGTCACTGAAAAATGCTGGAAGACATGGTATTTACTATTCACTACGCATGATTCCCAGGTGTGTTTATTTTACGCGTACACACTTTCGCCTTGAGGCCCATTAGGATATCTAAAATACAATAATTTTCACAGGTATCACAAAATATTTTTGCGGCCTTTTACAAACAAATGTGTGAGTGCAGTGTAGTAGGCCTACTAAACAACTAAATTCGCGTGTAAGCAAAATATGTTGCCCATACACTTATACACATTTTTACTTTACTAACATCCAGTACTTCAATCCATGTTACGGGTAATAAAACATTCAAACTAAATTCCAACGACACAAATACGAGATAACTAAAAAAATGGAAATGATTATACATAAAAAAGGTGGACTTGTAGAGAAAACAAGAGCATCTGAAATTCTTAGTCTAAGAAAGGACATTGCATACTAAAGTGTGAATTATTGCTTGGATTTTATGGAATATCTTAAAATATATTATTATACATTCGTTATTTGCTCATTTCAATATACGATATTATATACGGGCGAAATAAAATTTCGTGGAATCATTACATTTTTCAAAGTGGAATTTTTTCCAATTCTGAACTAGCAATCATATTCAAATACTCAGTGGAAAACTCTGAGAGTCTTGCAGCTGAATTCAGCTTGAAAGGGTATCATTTGTTTGGATATGAGTATGCTCAAGAATGTCAACAAACGCGTGTCTTCTTGCGATTTCAGCACTGTCTTTTTAGATACTTTGAAATTTTAATAACCCGCTCTCTTCATATCCGCCTATAGAGCCCAGCCTTGAGGACTTAAGCTGACTATATTCGGCACAAGAATTGACGAATTGTCCTCTCAACCTGTCGCTTACGTAACGCAAAAACCGTTCTGTCTTAGAGTGTTGCGTAACATAACCTTCAAGCAAGCACAGATGGGTCGACAAAAGTATGCAGGCTCTCTTTTCTCTAGTAGCGCGTAGAGTAATTGTATGTATTTTAATAACTATCACAGGGTGTATGAAATAATATCTCCTTCAGTAAAAGTAACGAAATAAGAAGTCGTAGTTCTTTTAATATTATCAGCCACTACAACAGTTCCATGATGATATAATTTGGTGAATCTGTTAAACGGAAAAGAGGCGTATGCGTTCTTTATTTACAATTCAAATTAATAAAAAATACTACAAAAAGTTGTTACTATGGGAATATATATGAGAACTGGAGTCGGTTCACGCCATAATATCCCCCCCCCCTTTTCACCCATACTTTATTGACCACAGTTCCTGAAAGCATTCAAATAACAAATAAAAGGGCCAATAACTGTAACCGTGGCAGTCTTTACTAATGAAGGTGGAATATGTTTAGACGGAAACTGAATATTTGACCAGGTCTAGGTTTTTAATATTGAAGTCAATGACGCGTAGATACGCACGCAGTTACTCGCAAGCGTGCATTAATTAATTTAAACATTCAGTAATCCGTTTTTTTGGGATAGTATCTGTATAATAGTCTCCTCCTCTGTGCCAAATTGTTTAAAGTAATTAGGTTTCGTATATCTAATCAGAAATACCCCAAGTGTTATTTATCTTGTGCTTCTCAGGATTCCTTGATTTAGATATTTTTCAGTCTTGCTTTCAAGTAGTTGTGCTGCAGAATGCCATAAAGGAAATCCGATTTTATAGGACTAAGAGAGTGTCGTACTATTCATTACCATGTTGCAGCATGCACAAAGATTTAGTGGAATAATTCTGTGTAAACCACATTTCAACTCACTCTACAACAGTGCATAAAGTACTGAACGTACATGCTCCTTACATCAAGAAGTAGTTTAAATAGCCAGGTCTATATACCCAGTTTACAAAAAGTAAGTAAAAATTGGTTTACATTTTGACAATTTAATTGTACTTATTCGGTTTAAGTGAGTTTTGTTTGATGAGCATTAAGGCAACAATCCAGTCAGTGCCATGTGTATATCGACTCTAGGACTTCTCACTGATATGAAAGGAAAACATAAGATTGCAGTCTATTAGTTCGTGGGCTGCGCAATTACCGTGCGGATGGCGCAGCGTCTTCTGTGCTCGCCTCCCTCCAAGACAGTACGATCTGTGTTACATTCCTGGAGCGGGAGGGGGGTGAACCCGGGATTATTGCATGCGAGACTAGTACTGGATGATGCCGTTGGTTGATCCAGTTTCCTTCGCCCCACCTATTTATTTTTTTCTGGCACTGTTCCACATTCAACTCGTTTAACCTCATCGGCTCTTGAAACCGATGTTAAGGCTACGAGCGCTTACAATCGCTGTGTTTGCGAGAATTACTATTTTTTATCCTAAAAGCCAGTACATATATCATTAAACCATCACATAGGCCTAGATCTGTTGAAAATATATTGTATTGTGTGGCCAAGTTTATCACGGCCTAAAAAATCACATTTCTGGATGCTTCACTGAAAAAAATACTTATTAGTCACTGCAAAATATTTTGTTAAAATGGACCTTACCAAATTTTTTGTATTGGTTACAATATATTTTTGTAGTCACTGCAAAACTTTACTGGGAACAGCAAATTTTTTTGTAGTCACTACAAAAAAATTTGGTAGGGTCCATTTTAACAAAATATTTTTGCAGTGACTAATAAGTATTTCTTTCAGTGTTATCGACGTAAAGAAAATTTCATTTAGTCACTGATCAGTGAAAAGTAAATAACATTATTGCTTTCAAAAATTAGGGCTGTTTTCGACACATTCATGTGACGGATTTTCGATAACTTTTCTTTGTTAGGATTAAGAATTATTTTCTAAAACAGCATACCTAGTAGCCCTTGGCCCAAAAGATGTCCAAAGAAACGTTTCACTTCACTACACATCCTTTATTTGGTGGCTGAGTGCTACGTGCTAAGGTCTATGTTACATTGGCAACAGCATACAAGCACAACAGACACGCGTAAGTTGAACCTATATTATTATATAGCAGCCGCTACATAGATGCGCAGCACACACACACACACACACACGTAAATAGCTCACAATCGGCGCACATAAAGCTACCGGTTGTTTTACTTTCCTGTGAGCCGTGTACTTTTTTCTTTGCGCGGCCAGTTAACTAGCAGTGAGGATACTAAACTAAATATTTAAATATTTGTCAAGTTGTGAAAAGAAAAATTTAATTTTCTGATGCGTGCACAAAGGGCAATAACAAATAACTTATTTTATTTAATTACGAAAATGGAGAGTAAAGCAATTAAATACTGTAAATATTATCTAAAATTATTTCGGATGTTTCAATGATGTGCCGGATTTAACCATGGTGTTCTGTGGAATTTGTGTGCGGCTGTGCTATTTGTACGTTGTGTCCATGTTATTACGAATGTAGTCTAGACTTAACTAGAAGGTGCGCGCGGCTGTTCCAGAACCGTCTTCACGGTGGCTATGGTGATCCTGGTGTCCTTCTACAACAATCACGTGCCCGGCACGGACGACACGAACCCAGTCAGTCCAATGCCGGCTGAGCTCAACACAATCATCAAACAGCAATGGCCGCTCGCAGGTAACTAGTCCTCGCCACACACATGTACTCCTTGACTAGCGTGTGGCTGCATAAGCCGCATTCCTATTCCTTATAGAATGTTCCACATCATAGACTGTTCGCGTTTAAAAACTCTGCTTACTAGACGTGCAGCCACGCTGTTTAAGTAAGGAATCAGTATTTATGAAATGGCTTATGAAAGAATCAGTTTTGAAGATGACTATCTCAACAAAAATTATTCTGTGTGAAATTGCATGTAATACTGACACATTAAATAAACTTGCAAGATTTTATGTTTGAATACCTCATTTCTAGAATGTAAAATTAAATTGTACATTTTACAAAAAAAAAATCACTGTCAAAATGTTTCAAATATTTGCTTTCTATGAAAGTATCCTTAGGAAATTCAACGTAAAACACTGTTATACTTATCTTCGAAACTGATAAACTTAGAAGAACACTTTTTTTTCTGACTCCCCATTTAAATTGCGAGGCTGACGTATTTACTGGCAAAACTTTACGGCTAAAATTTCTGAATGAAAGTTTTTATACAAGAAACTTTGCTGATTTTATTTTGCTATGCTTAGTATGTAAAATATGACTTTAAAATCTTTTTCACATATCAGTTATGAGCAAAATATAATTTTTCATTCCTTATTCTCTCAAAATGTTTACAGCAAATCCTACGTAGAACACGTTTTGTTTTATTTTAATTGGCGCATTTAGAAATATTTTATGTTAGTATTGATCCCCCACTTATACACTGTGGCTGTTAACTAAACCAGCAGAACCCATGCATCTTCTGATATAGATGGTATTACCATCACAATAATCTTTCGGGTTAATGTTTGTTGTCTCCAAACATAAATGAAGTCCCTCACTCGCCTACTCAGAGATGGTTGCTACATCGTTACAACGATGTTCATAACCGCTCAAATTAATATATGTAGCTATGCAAATATGATAATTTCCAAACCTCCAGATGAGAGGTCTCAATTTCTGACCTGATAACCGATTACATAACTTGTGTGAATTGTCGTCTACAGATTTATTTCTTCTCGGTTTACAAGTGTATAATATAGTCTACTTCCATTTTTTTTGCCACACTTTCCTCATATTTTTTACAGATATCAAATCAATTTTTAATTCTAAGTTCTATAACTGTAATAATGTTCTTTGTGGTACACGCCTTAACTTACTCTAGCACTGGTGATGTGATCCACGGTGCATTTGCACAAAGCTATGAGGCAGCATTTGGTCAGTTGCTGTCTTTATTTCGTGCTATCAGGAGAGCAATGCATGGCCTAACTGCACAACGGTGGCGTTCTGTTTTCAAATCAATCTACAACCAAGTAAATATTTTATTGCTGTACAATATTAACGCTCAGCACCCTTACATTAGATTTTTATTCAAGAGACAGTTTCATTGCCACTGTCCTGAGAAATGTTATTAGGAAAGAATGGATGACTATGGAATTGAAGAAAACATCCCAGAATTAACGACTATGCCAAAATATCCAGACACAATATCGTTATGCGTCTGTTTAATCATGAGGTGTCTTTCCACATTACGGCAGCATCAACCAAATATAAGCACGTTTCTAGAGATTCGATATGGTAACAAACGTCTGAGTAACGTCTAGGCGAATTCTGGGATCATTCCTTAGCATAAGCCATGGATGATTCCTTCCCAAGTTCTTGTTCTTTTGTAAAGATGTGTGTGATCGTCTCTAGTGACATCGCTGTTGACGAGCCGTAAAGACCAATAAAAAACAACTAGAGTGTGTGTAAAACCCTCGTTATATAAGTATGTCACCTTGGCTATCTCATCAACCGAGGTTTTGTTCGTCTGGTAACTCCACGGCACCGGAAAAAAAAAGCAAGGCTTCGATTTGTGTACCCGTTGGCGTTCCGTAGCAGTGTCTTCTAAAGGTGTCCTTAATGGAAGATACGTCGCACTCAAAATCGAGCTTAGAGTCCCAGTCCCTGGAAGATACAATAACAGAGAGGCCTAAACTTGTTTTTGTTTCAAATCCAAATACGAACCCTCATTTCTGTACTGTTTCTTTGCATCATCATTCTAAATAAAATCAATATCGACCTACCTTTCATGTTATGTGTTTTAAGTTCACAGTTTAGACTAAAGAATACAGTTTAATTTATAACAGTTAATTGAAATAAATACCAGTCAGCATGCCAAGTGTGACTTGAACAATAAATTACCCCAAAACCAATAACACGTAACACAGTAATACCAATTCATAGTTAACCTTGCTCTGCCGATGTCCGTTCCACGTCTGAATCTTCGGAAAATCTCTTTCAGCTTTAAATTGTACTACTGGTACTGCTTTATATTTCTTTATATTGTTCAAGGGAGTAACCAAGATGAGGTTTGAAGGTTAACCCCTTCCCCTTCAAAAATCTTTACTCGCCGCCGAAACCTTCGAGGATTTCACAGCTACATAATTTTGTATTGCGTTCCACACAAACTTTTTAATACACAGTAGTAAAAGAGTGGCAGTTTTGGGCCAGCATTAAGGACTATCAAACCGAGATTATTATTGTTAATAGTGTCTGCAATGTGACAGTGTAAAACCTCCTTGAAAAACGTTTCTTAAGTACGCATGTAATTTTTGATAGGCTACATGAATTTATTCAGTACTAAGACGAATGGTCAGTTAATTTTAAGTGCATTAGACTTTGTGATTTTAATTACGTCTTGTTTAAATTAGCATGTTTTAATGAGCTCCATATTGCAAGTGCAGCAAAGTTGAGTGTAAGAGTGTGTTGTCAGACAAACCGCCGAGCATGTGGAGCGAAGTGGAGCCGGCCAAGTTGGAGGCGGCGGTGGAGGCGGGCAAGCAGGCGCTGCTGGTACGCCAGGCCGTCGAGAGCACGACGCCCTCTCTCAGCATCACATCACCGTCATACCGCGCCCAAAAGTCTGTGCGCACCCTACCACAGGCCGACCGCCTCGCCAAGCCAGCCTACATCCTCGACCACGCCACCAAGGCGCTCGTCATCAGGTCAGTACGCCATCCCTCAGCCATGAGTCTTAGAAGGAGGGATACTATAAGAAAATCCTTCAGATTATTTCTACGTACATTCTAACCCAGCGTTTATCACGGGAATACTTTTCTGTTTTCTGGGTTTCAATACACGTTCAGCTTACCAAACGATAGCTGGCTTTAGCTTGTACTTGGAGCTGTTGCCTTATTTGACGGAGCCCAAATAATCCCGCTATTGTATTATTTGACGCCAGCTATTGGTCTGCAGACAGCTGCGTTGTGTCAGACGTATATCACCCAATCATATGTGTCACAAGAATCTACAGTGTTTTCAAAGATATGCTGGCACAAAAACAGTATCGCGACATACCATCATCTCTAACCTTCGGTCCAGTGGCGGCTCGTGGGTTGTTGCCAGGTAGGGCTGCAGTTGCCAAGAGCTGTACAGGGTTGTGCGCTGGTTCACTCTACAGCCACTGACACGCTGATGTGCAGGTGCCCCTTACTACTTAGTGGTCACAAAAGATCTAGTAGCAGGAAAATATTTCGTGGACATTGGTCTACGGCGCGTTCATCAAGAGTGTACAGTTCCGACTACCTGCAGCCCCACCTTGCAACAACCCACGAGCCCCACTGCATCGGTCATCAATTATTATGTAACGTTCTGAAGCAAAAGCTTTTCTAAGAAAACATTATGTATCATCTTTAACTTGCTACGTTACTCTACTACGTTTGGCTTCCAGGTCATCATTAAAGGGACGTTCGTCAAGACACTCGGTCGAAAAACAGATACGCTTACGTTCATACGCAGTTGTGACCAGCATGTTTAAAAGACGTAGATATTAAAGACGTAACAGATGAAGTACGATACCAAAATATATCGTGTTCATAACGAGACCATTAAAAATGTTTATTTCGCGAACCTTATTTTTTACAATATGAAAGCTGTTTGAAATTTTTGTAATTTCATGAAGTTCGTAGGAGCCTTAAGTTTTAGTACCGTTTGGTGGTATATGTGTATCGTTCTGCCGTGATGTCAATTATAATGTTTGGGTTTAATACTAATATTTATGGCCCCAACATTTTTACACGGACCGAAATAGCCTATGAGAAAAGAGGGCACTAGTAAAAAGTTATATTTCCGAAGGTCTGACGCATTCTGCGACGGGGCACACATGAGCTTGTATAGTCTCGTATCTATTCTCACGAACAGTCGAGAGCGACTGTTGGCTCAATTTGTCCCTCTCCGCTAGTCGCCTAGAAACCTTCCAAGTGTGCGTTACACGTATCCTTTTACAAAGATCAATATTTCCCTGCCCCCCTTCCATCCAGTGACATACAACAATGAACATCGGCTCAGCACTTCTGCAGCATACCGTTCCAGTTCTGGGGGATACTACCAGAATGTAGAATGTTAGTATGCTCTTGTACATAACCCCTTGAACATTTAAAATTATCTTATAAGTAAGTTGTGATTTACAAGAAGTAAGTTGTGCTTTGTTAATAATAACCTTCTTCCTATCTGTGTCAGGGGCGTCATTTCAGCTTTTTCTTAAGGGAGGCAAGACTTTTTATTTTCAAATGAAACAATTATTGCAATTATCTGCTTTACTTACAATAGCTTAAGTATCGTCATTTTAATTAATTAAGCGTATATAAAATTAGAAACTTTTCTTACGTACACAACAAAATGTTTAAAAACTTTTCATTCTAAAATCAGGGAGGGGGCATTTGCCCCGTTCCTCCAGCAACCTCCCTAAATGACGCCCCTGATCTGTGTGACAAGTGGACTGTTAGAAAACCGTATGTATTTCCTTAAAAAATACTAGGTATTTCAATGGTTTTCAGTCTTGGTATAAAATCTAGCCAACGTGTCAGCTCACAAGTTCATCTGCCATAAAGTGAAGCAATTTATTGATTCTTTTTTGCTTCTTGGGAATAATCGAAGAATAATTTTTAGTGTAAATAAAGTAACCATTGCTACTAGCAATTACGTATGCTAACTTCCACGAACACAGTTTTGCTTAAATAACAAACCCTAAATTAACATATTTTTTCAACTTAATAGTGAACATAAATTGTCAACTAGGCCGGAAACAGAATTACTAACTTAACAGTTAGTGGCTTCGGATATTTAACTTGTAACCTACGCATTTTTTATGAGAATATTATTCACACCCGATTGCTTCCGACGTTTCACCAACATTCCAAGTCAAATTTTTTAGGACTATCTTCAGTCAAAAATCATATTTATAATCTGAACCTCCACGCCTTCGCCATTAAATGAAACTATTAACAAAAATAATGTTTATGAGCTAAAAATGAAACATCACGTTGCCTTAATGATCATCCATGTCCTTTACTATAAACCCCCGCTATTTCCGAGAGTGTTAAAAATTGCAATCAATTGGTGATGAGTTCATTGCCATGCCAAATTATCTTTAGCAGTGCAACATAATTATTTAGGATACGTGGATCTTCCCACATTCTTGCCTGTAATGAGATCACACGTTAACTCGTCGTGCACTCTTGTTTTGAATTAATAATTGTGTGGGTGTAGCATTTCTAAACATTGTCGAGGAATTAAACGAACCGCATACTGCAGAAAGGCAACAAGTCCAACATTTTCACATTTACCTTTTCGGTTGTGAGTGGGTCAACGGATCGTGTACCACAGAAGGGAAACATGACCGCACGATAGCTGAAGCCTGGCAATACCTTCAATATTGTCTGTGTACTGCAGATAGGAAACAAGTCCAGGACAAGTTCCCTTTATACAACATTATGAAAAGTAGACATGTTGCCTTCCTTCTGTATGCTGTTCATTTATGTCTTACCGTAGATAAAGACAGTTCCATATGAAACCTAATCGATTCAATCATCATCCACCTCCATTTATGTGTTACGTAATTCTTTGTCTTACATTTAACTATTGACAACGAAATGGCGGGCGGTTGTGGCGTGGTGTTGTGGCTTCACAACTTCTCAGCCACCATCTTGAATTTGGATAAGTTAGGACTGTCCTAAACTTCCCTAAAAGTTTCCTGAAATTTTTATCCTATTGCACGAGTTTTAACTGTAAAGAAATTGTTTGTGAAAGAATTTTAGAGGTATTAGTTCAGTCGTAAACCCGTGTTAACTCTCCAGAATTTGTTCTCTTACTTACGTATAACATGTGAAGATAACGGGACAACTTATGTCGCATACGTTCAATAAAAAGCTGGTATTACATCAAGTTGACCTCCATTCCTGCAAAATCAACCCAATTTTGTGTCTGGCTCAAAGTTCACTGTTTGTAACTTGTGAAAACGTTTACCTTTTCGCAGTAAGTTATGAAACTGTTGCGCGTACAAAATATATTCGCCAACAACAGATACCATTGTTGATTAGCACTACAATTAAATAGTTGTAAGAAGTTAATTGATTTGGCTATACATATTGGTTTAATTTTTATCGCGTTTCGTTAACAAAAGAAAAATAGTGTAAAAATGAATCAACACAGTTTACAAAAATGTACTTAGATAATTATTAAAATTAAATTTGTCAGGTACATTCTGTCATAACAGTTTCACAAATTTTGTTTATTGTTTACTGTCATATTGATCTGCATCTCGTAAAAATTTCAAGGAAGCCAGCTCACAAGATGGAAGTTTCATGGAAATTCATGATGTGATTCGTCCAGCATAGATTTATTTTTAATTTCTTGATATAAAATTTACTAAAAGCAGGAAAGCATAAAAACTCTGATTGAAGAGGACGGAAAAGTCGTTTCATAAAATTGCCATTACGTTAAGAAACACTTCAGCTTATACAGGAAACTGGCAGAGAAACGTTTAGAGGTTAGTCAGCCTTAAGAGTAAGTGATAGTCAACCTCTTGAATTTTTGTATTTTATGTCGTAACTTTTCTCTTGGGTTAGTTTTTGGAACTTTAAATCCGGAATACAATATACATACTGATAGAATTTTTGACATCGTAAATATCTGTTTGTCGTTACTGTTGTTGCAGATCGAAATGCAGTTAGAAAATTATTGTTACTTTCTAAACTGCAATTCGATGTGTAACAACAGTAACGGAAAATAAAGGATTAAGGTGTCTAAAATTCTATCAATGTGCATTATATTTCGTAGTTAGGTTAAAGTTTCAAAAATTTACTCAGAAGAAATGTTATGACACAAAATACAACAACCCAAGATGTTGGCTGGTATTCACACTTAAAGGAGTAAGTCTGTTTTGTAACAGCTCAGAAAGAGAGTACAAGAGGTGCTGTTGGGTGATGTTTTAGCACGGGCAAGGAGCGGGTAGGAGGGTCTGTAGGCAAAGGACCGACCCTGCAGGCGGACTGGCTGCCTAAAGAAGTGTGTGCTGACGGACCAGAAGTACTGCCATCCTGCCAGGCGTCGCCTTTCCGCTCGCCCGACGGCTCTTGCAACAACCTGCTGCACCCGCACAAGTGGGGAGTTGCCATGAGGCCCTTCAGGAGAGCCATACCTCCGGACTATGCTGACGGTCAGTCCTCACTTGTTCTACACAGGATTTTACACGACAATGTGTGTTAATTTTGCTTTGTGGTAGCTTGTGAAGAAGAACGCGATAAATGTGACTGGATGCAATTTTTTTTTGGATATGCTCCATTGTGATGCAGATGTCTGTTAATCAAAACTAAAGACAGTTTTGTTAGTTTTGTTTCACAGAAATCTACATTGCAATGGAGGTGTCCAAAAAACTGCATCCAGTCATGCACTCCCATTGCACAACACTCTCAAAAGTCAAGTATAAAATATGTTTTATGTTTCTCTGTTAAACGAGTAATAGTGGGAGTAATGCTACCCTGAAAAAACTACTTCAAAATCTCATTTATTAGAAAAAAATAAATAAAAACCAGTGCTTTCATTATTTTAACACTATTCATTGTGTTGCTGCATAATGTCAAATAGTTATCTATTTTGTGGCTAGAGAAATATTATATATAATCGATTTTACAGGGTACCATAACTCCCACTATAAATTATTTTCCGTAGAATTTGAAACACATTTTCGAATTACTTTTTCACGCGAAAAACAACACATTCCATCCTGACTAATCTTGTATAACATACCCGGGCTCGTACTCCGGTGTACTTCATAACTGCACTTCTGGCAATAGATGCCAGGTAATTTGTAGGCATTCGTATACTTCGAATGAAAATAATCTTAAATGAATGCTTGCCTACTTATGCTAACAAACAAAATTTCTTAGGAATAATTTGGCTATACGTAATTATGATTTTCATACACTATCACACACTTATATTTTACAACTAAACTTAAAAAAAAAACACCAAGAAAATATTTATGTAGAGTATCAATTAATGAAATACTTAACAAAACCTCCATACCCAGTTTTTAAGCCTGTTGACATACCTACATTTCTTTCGAGGAAATCAAGTATCCAAAGGCTATTTTAGACTTTCAGGGTTAGTCTGTAGTTTACACAGAAATGGCCTAAATCCTTCCTTTCGTATGGTAGCATGAAATGTTTGTTGCAAGTGTTTGACGACTCGTGATATGCTGAAGGTGAGTGTGTGGACAGGGGTGTCGGCGCCGCGTGTGGCCTCTGACGGCGGTCCTCTGCCCTCGGCGCGCGAGGTGAGCGTGTCAGTACACAGGCCGCTGTATCAGGACGACCCCGCCTTCACCGTCATGCTGGCCGTGTGGGGACAGTTCCTCGACCACGACATTACCGCCACGGCGCTCAGCCAAGGTCAGTAGCAAGTCATTCCTCTCCTATCTTATCTACTACCCACCCTTATTAAATTGCCAAATACCTATTTCTCCATACTGGTGACGGGATTTATATAATTTATTAATGTGTAAAGGGCGTAAAGTATAACAAAAACTAGTTATATATTAACTAAGAGCCCTTTACTTTACATTTTGACCAAGTTATGATACATTTGAATGAATATTTTTACACTACAGTGTGATATTCATGTTTTGACACCTTATTGCCTAAAAGACTGACGCATGCATCTGGGAGGTGTGGATTTTTCTAAGGATAATTTCTGTAACCTCGAGGAAGGTCTGTATTAATTTCAAAACTACTTTTTTTTTCCTTAAATTACTTGGGCTATTTACACTTTACGGGCACAAGATAACGCTCTGCTCCCTTCCCGAGGTTATATGACACAGTTCCGGCTGATCAGTTTTCCTGAGTACATTGCAAGTATATTTAAGTGCAACAAGAATCAGACCGAGCGAGGTGGCGCAAAGGTAACACGATGAACTCGTATTTGGGAGGATCCTGGTTTGATCCCCAGCTCAGGTGCATCCTGATTTCGGTTTTCCATTGTTTTCCGAAACCTCTCCAGGCAAATGCTTAGCATTAATCTGTAACTGTAGTTTTCTTGAAGTCAATTTACGAAACTTAAACAACAGCAATCCTATACAATAGATTTAGCCAACGTTTTAAACATAATAGTCTCCAGTGTTACGAACTTCTGATGCACAATCTCTGACGCCGGAACCTCGTGCATTTAACTGCGGCGCAAGAGATCACGCGTAACGAATTAGTGATTCTGTATAAATATTTACTCATAAAGTTGCCAAATACCATTATATAGGATTGCCATTGAGTATTTTATCCATATTGACTTCGAAAAAAAAACGTACAAATCAATTGATGTTTTCAGCGTTTAGTTATTTCCCCCAACTTCCTTCAATGTACTGCGTTGTGTTTCACCGTCTCTAGTGACCTCGCTGCCGACGAGACATAAGCCAACTTACCTTATCTAATTGTTTGTGTCCTTGCATCTAGTTGTACGTCACCGTCACTAAAGACCTTGCTATTGACGAGAAATATAAGCATGAAGTTCAAACTTAATCGTGAGCTTGAGGATTACGTACTTAGCCTATAAAAACTTCCCAATATTTAGACGATATAAAAGTTGTATGAATAAAATTGTGGCAACCTTTGGTTTAGAGTTGAATGTAGTAAAAATTTGTTGTATCTTGAAGATCTAGAGTTCATTGAACAATATTCCACGTATTATCACTGAATGTCACTTATGTTTAGATGATTCACGTAGAATAGTTTCAAAGTTTAATCTGTAAGATCTCTTCCCACCTCAGTGTTGCACTTACTTAAAAAGTCTTAATATTATAATTGTTTTTTCGGAGGTATCACTTCCGTAGTTTTTCAGTGATGTTTAGGAACACGTTGTATAAATAAACCATTTGGGGAAAAAAGTTATTATATAATTCTTCAGAAAATAAACCACTGTGATGCATGACTTATGTAGTATTCAACATTCCTTATACATTTTAGATTAGATCTCCAAAAAATTCCTTTGGATTTCGATGTAAATATAAGGGAGCATATTGATGAGTACATGTGTGTGTAGGAATTTCGTTAATGGCAGTGGTGTAAGAGAAAGTGATAAAACATTTTATTTCCATTATTTTAAACATCTATTCCAAGATATTACCAGCAAAATGGCGTAGTCTGAAATTGTGTTAAATATACTATACTTGATGTTATTTATATTATTTTTATTATTTGTGTAGTGTTTTATATTTTGTTTGTTAATTTTCGTTACTTTCTAGCATAACAATGATCTAATTTAATTGCATTGCTGTAATGACAAGGCGTTTGTATTTTTTTCCTTAAAATGAGCCGAGTGCTCGTGGAGTTCGTTTTCAAAAATTATAATAACTATTCGATGAAGAAAAATGTGTAAGGACTATCATGTCTGACGAACCCTTGTGGATATTGCCGTAGCGGAAGGAGGCAAGTCTATATCTTGCTGCCAGAAGAAAGCAGGGCTGAAGCAGCACCCGGAGTGCTTCCCCGTCTCCTTGGGCAGCGGCGACCCGTACTACAACCAGTGGAACGTGACCTGCATGGAGTTCGTGAGGTCCGCACCAGCACCTACCTGCCACTTCGGTATGAGCAAGTCGAGGTTCTTCCTATACATACCTGCGTGATCATCGGTCAGGGTTGTCCTGACCATATAACCAAATACCCTATAGACAATACCGGACAGCTCTGTGCAAATACTAAGAGCAAGCTTGTGAAAAATAACCTAGCGGTATGAGGTGAAACTAACACATATTTTGATATTATTTTTGTATAACTATTGTGTTTTGTTATTGTAACACATTTAATGTTCACGAATTGATCGCACTGATACTTCTTTACTTTTATCCATGCAATGTTCTCCACAGAGAAAATTTTCCCAGAATTTTTATGTTGGCAGCGTACATCTGATATCAATTAAACGTAGGGTGCTGTTCTCTGGTGGTTTGACGTGACAACACAATCAGAATTCTCGCCAAAGTGCTCAAGCTGTCCGGTATTGGTATATAGTGTATTTGATATAACGCCATGTTTCCTTGATTTTGCGCCAGTTATTAATATACTCCGTTTCTCATTGTTGCAGTAAATTTTGACAGTTCTGAGAGCACTTACTTCTTTCGAATAGTACAATTTTTATGCGATATCAACTGAAATACTCGCTTCTAGAATGAACTTTAGCTGTCCGTTTTACTATACATGTGTTTGTCTTACTTTATTATTAACTTCGTATTATGTAAACAGTCAGTGTCCTCAGAACAATGAAAAATTTACTGAAGTTGTAAAAAATAGCGTATGTTATCCAATTTTCTACGCCAGAAAAATAGTACAGCACCGCATTCAACATAATATTTTTTCGATTAAAATTGCAGCTCATGTTTTGTAGGTCCTAGATAACAATCAAAATAAATTATATCAAAATGACTAACCATTAATTTGCTGTGTTACAAATATTTTTTAGTTGCCAATGAATGTTCAACCAATATAATTCTTTTTACACGTAAGCAAGGTCAGAATTTTGTCACTTATAGAATCAAATAATACCTGGAAATATAAATATTTGTGGCCTTCGTTTTGTGATAACTCAAAACTATGTTGCTTCAAGTTAGGCACCAATTTTCATATTGTTTATACAATTGTATCGTGCTTGTAAAGAAAAAGTTTCGTGGCTCTCTGCTTTTATCATTGCATTTGAAATCATCCATGGATGCAGTGGCGTTTTGATGTAAAGTATGTTGTGATATTAGAATGATGTAAGAGGTGCTCTTGCGGACTGATGGCAGGACCTCGAGAGCAGCTGAACCAGGCGACAAACTACATCGACGGCTCCGTAGTGTACGGCTCCAACATCACACAGACCAACAGGCTGCGCTCCTTCCAGGGAGGAGAGCTACGCATGCTTGAGACTGTGGACGGACGCTCGCTGCTGCCCATGTCCACTGACCCTACAGACGGCTGCAACCAGGACGTCGAGAGTGCCAAGGGCAGATACTGCTTCGACTCGGGTACGACGTTACACATCCCACAGCTCATCTATGGTTTTCCCAAACACTTCGAGTGAACGCTCGGAAGATTCCCAACAGGTCAATGCCGATCCCTGTCCCGTTTTCTGACTGTCTGAACAAATGGTTCCGTTTCTAATGAACTTGCTGATGACGAGAAGTTAAGCCCTACCCATCTACCCAACTTACCAGAGCTGAAACCAAGTTCTTAGTTTGTGAGCGTCCTGTCCATGGCGCGAATAGGACGGGATAGACGAAGAAGAATACTTCAAGCAGGAACGATAAACACCCAAATGCAGGTTTACGTTTAGTTGAACGCTTCTGGAGTAACCTCTGAAACATTCCCCTTTGCTATGCTACATGTATATAGCTAGAACAACATCCCATTTAGTGACTGACGACTGGTGGAATATATTTCTTAATGTAAGGATTCGAATAAGCACACACACACACGCACACACACACACACACACACACATATATATATATATATATATATATATATATATATATATATATATATATATATATATATATATATATATATGTGTGTGTGTGTGTGTGTGTGTGTGTGTGTGACAGCGGGTAATTGCGTAAACACACACACACGCACACACACACACACACACACACACACATATATATATATATATATATGTGTGTGTGTGTGTGTGTGTGTGTGTGTGTGTGTTTACGCAATTACCCGCTGTCCCATTGTCGACAACTGTATAGTACATTTCAGTATTTATTAATATATCGCGAAAGACTGCAAAACTGTCTGAATAAAAAAATAGATGACTTTCAGAGTGTTCCAACTGAACACTATTGCTATACTTTTATTAACAACATCCTTAGAAGATAGCTTCCTATTCCCTCCTTTTGACTCCACTGGCATTTACAGTTGCAGTGTTTGTTAAGATCTGAGAAATTTTTTCTCAACAGCAAACGCGAATATGAAATTTAATAAATAACAGCACTTTCTTGTATACAACAGTTAGAAGGTAAGCAGATTGTGGTGGATTGCTGGAATGTTCTTCAAACTCTTAAATCTTAATGTAAGTTTCTTAGATACCACTAACAATCTAAATGTTCTTTTCTTTCCACCTTCAACCTTATACTACGCTTCGATCACGTACGCAACTACCATTACTTCTTAGTAATAAATTTTAAAGTAAGAACGCTGTATGTACCATCACTCGTTTCATAACTCAGCCACGCATGCATTTATTATATAAGAATATATAAGTTGTTTGTCGTGGTTCAACAAGTCCTCTCACATTCTGCTAGATAGGTTCTCCGTCAATACCCGAATGACAATAGTGATTGCAGTAATACAGCTTAAATAATTTTCAGGAAACCAATGACGAATGTTAAATATACTCAAGCTGCTTTGTGGGCAGTAAAGCTTATGCATAAAAACTGGGGAAAGGCATTAGTAAAAAATTCTTTATAAGAAATTACAGTCTTAAGTCTTAGTCATGAAGTGCCAATTATTCGTGGCTATTTTATGTTATTGCATTACCTGGACAGTTACACTGCGAGAAAAAAATATGTTTACGTTAACTTAAATTTTGGGTAAGGAATTCTTGAAAAAAACCGACATTGTCCTCACACACAAATTGGAAACCATTTAATTACGTGCTGTTTTGACGGTACCTCACGACTTCCCGAACTTATGGAACAAATTGCAGAACGTGGCCAACATAATTTTCCAATAGCCTACTTTTAAAAATAATACATTTGTATATTTTTATTTCTGTATTATTTTTCAGTATTTGGCATCATGCTTACTAATATTTTTATTTTGTGTTTAATTACTAAAAAGTTGACAGCATAGAGAATTAATACAAAATGACTGGAGGTTCACTATTGCAAGCGCACAATTGCCTAATTTACTCCTATTCACTGAAACCTGTTAGAAATAACGTCAACGTAATTAAGATATTGGGACACTTACCAGGAATATTTTCGGTTCATCAGACAGTCATTAGTGAAAAACATAAACACGTCACATCTAAAAACAGCATAAGAGTTTAGTGAACTGTATATATATATATATATATATATATATATATATATATATATATATATATATTCAAGGTTTCCACATGCCAAAAATGTGTCCAGTGTGTCAAGTCTCCCTACTGTCCCAATTATTCTCAATTGACGGTAGCTTTCCAATGTAAAACAATTCCCTAGAAGTTATGAAAACCTTTCTACTGTCTCCAGTGATAAAGTAGTAGGTGTAATAATTGTATATATAAGTTGGGCATGTATTGATTATCGCACGTGTTCTGATGGGCTGACAGGCGATCCACGAGCCAACGAGAACCTTCACCTGACGACAATGCACCTGCTGTGGGCCCGTCAGCACAACCGGCTGGCGAGGAAGCTGGCTGCTATCAACCCAAGCTGGAACGACGAGAGGTTGTTCCAGGAGTCGCGCAAGATACTCGCTGCCCAGATGCAACACATAACCTACAACGAGTTCCTGCCCATCCTGCTAGGTTGGTGCAACTACCGTTCTCTGTCCTCTGTCTCCTGCTTGTCATATTTCTCTCTCTCGCCATCTCTCTCTCGCCATCTCTCTCTTACTATCTCTCTCTTGCCATCTCTCTCTTGCTATCTCTCTCTTGCTATCTCTCTCTTGCTATCTCTCTCTTGCTATCTCTCTCTTGCTATCTCTCTCTTGCTATCTCTCTCTTGCTATCTCTCTTTCTATCTCTCTCTTTCTATCTCTCTCTTTCTATCTCTCTCTTTCTATCTCTCTCTCTCTTGCTATCTCTCGCTTGCTATTTCTCTCTTGCCATCTGTCTCGTCATCTCTCTCCATCTCTCTCTCGTCACCTCTCTCTCGTCATCTCTCTCCATCTCTCTCTCGTCACCTCTCTCTCGTCATCTCTCGCCATCTCTCTCTCTAACCATTCCTCTCTCTATTTCTCTCTCATACTGAGATAGACCGTTACAGAAAAATGAGCTCTTTTGAAGACCCTATTTTCATAGAAATCTAAAATATATATATATTATTATAGCCCAAGATGTTGACTTTACATTAAGATGAACTGTGTTCACTACTTACTGTTGTTTTTATATTAATAAGTGGTGGAAATTGCACAATATTTTCTGGAAAAAATAAGGTCCGTGAACAACACTATAAAGAACTTCACATTGTTGATAACCTAATCTTGGAAGTTTCCTATCGACGAAGCTATGTTCACTACACAAAAGTCCATTTCTTTTTATTTTAATTTTGAGACCGAAGAAAATAGACTTATTAGTTACCAGTTACTTAACAACTAAACAATTTTATGTTCAGAAGGTACTTACAGACTATGTACTATAATAGTGATATACACATGTTTTTTTTTTAATTTCTTAAGATATAAAATAAGCATGTATAGAAAGGTCATTCGTAAGTCACAAATGTGCCAAACCACCACAGTATTTACTAGTAACCACAAAATAGTTTTTTTTTTAATTTCTCCCAAAAAGGCGATTCGTCATGCGGGATGTTTGTTCACTTGTGTGTTCCACATCAATAAATTGAATACTTTTTATTTTTTAAATAACTTGTAAAAATTGTTCATTTGACGACTTGTTGTGTTTGAAATACCTTAAAATGAATAAAGCTGCCACAAAAGTATTTAATAAAAATTGTAGCACAGTTCTTTTATGTATTGCTGTAATTTTCATCCCAGTCATGCCAAAGGTACTTATTTTAAGTAATTACTAAGATTTGAAATTTCCACGTATCTATTTATGCAATTTTACGATTGTACATTTCAGGAGTAGTACCAAATGTTGACAAATATATTTTACTATGGAATTCTATACGTTTCGCTCTCTTGTCCACTTGGCTTTATTACAATCAAGAACCGTATTGCTTTGGAGAGTTCCATAATATTTAAGGTATGTGTGTATTGTGCATGTGATCAGTGTAAACGTAAGCATATTCTGACCTGGTAAAATAAAACGAGTAACCTTCCTGCCTTTAAACAATTAATTGTTACCTGTATAGTTACGCCCTCACTTAATGTATTCCAGGTAAGGACTTGATGGCCAAGCTAAGCCTGTCACCCGAGCCAGAGGGATACTTCCACGGCTACAACTCGTCAGTGGACGCAAGCATAGCCAACAACTTCGCCGCAGCTGCGTACCGCTTCGCCCACACCTTGCTGCCAGTAAGTAATGAATGGAGCAGCTGTTTCAAAGATAATTAATGTGTTGTGGCAAGGCTACTTCAAGAGAATGTGAGGCGTGCAGCAGCATATAACTAGGCCCCTACCATATTTTTTTTCTCTTTTATATGCAGTGACAATGTGCGCTTGTAGGCCCTCATACTTTTCTGATGTTTTGGCTGCGTTGTCATAGCTCTAACCTCGGTAATAATGGATATCAATGACATTCTTATCTGCATTTTATGCTTAAAAATATATTTCACAGCACCATCACGGTTTAGTAATAAACAAAAAAAAAGCCAATTAATTTTTAATTACATAACATTTTTATCCTAAAAGTGACGCCCTCTAGCCAGAGTGTGAGGCCCGGGTCAAATGTTTGATTTGCCCTCCCCCTTTTTTTTATAAATGCGGCCCTTGGTTTTTGGACACGTGCCATTTCTTAAACTTTGTTGTAAAAAAACTGCGTTGTGCGCACAATCAAACCAACCACAAAAATCGAGTCCCAGAAGAATTCGGTCAACTGCGACAACGATTCGAACATTTACTTAACCTTACAAAAATAAATCTTAGATTTTTTATAAGACAGACAAAAGAGGCCCACAAAACAGTCAGACAAAATACGCAATATGAAATATAGCCGGAATTTTACAAGTAAAATAGTGGATAGCATACACAAAATAATGAGAAAATACAAGTTCTAATAAATAAGAAAAAAAACATTGCAACAGCGAAAAAACACAAACAGCTCGGAGACGACACAAGTTTCAAGTAATTAAAAAAAAACGCTACGTTTTGGGAATCACAATTTGTTCCCGGATTTAGGCTTGAATACAACTGGGGAAACCCCAATAAAGTGACCTAATGTGATGGTTTTTATTTTTGTTTTCTGTATCTATGTAAGACTCAGGTGACCGGCTAGCTCTAACCTTACATAGAATTTTGGACTCTAAATCCCAGATAGATTCACCAAAGTTTATTTCACACATCATAGAAGCAAAAGTAAATAAAAATGAAAACGAGTTCGTTTTTACAGAATGAGGGAAAGACACGTACAGCGAAAATAAGACAATCATTGAAGTAGCAAGGTTGCTGTTGGGTAGAAATTATAAGCTAAAAATATTGTCTGTAGGCGAGGCTGCTGAAATATGACAATGAAAAATATATTATAAGAATTTTATGAAGATTAAACATACAGAATAAAGGAAATGAACCTAGAGATATTTAGTACAGATTACCTACTGTAAATGCGCCAAACACATGCGAGAGAATCAGACTGTTGTGATTGTAAGTTAGTAGTATAAACAAAAAGAACAGAGTCAAAGTAGTATCATAAAATAAAGCTCTAGTAAGAGTAATTTGGTAAATAAATAACAGAACACAACATGGCGTAGTCGGAAATTAATACTACGGACATAGACAGTATCCGGGTGGCCTCAGACGAGATGCTTCCTTGACTGTACTATTAAGAAGGTAAGAAACCTTGCATGTTTATGTGTCAAGCAGCCGCAGATTAGTCATTGTGGAGTCGTTCAAACCGCCACCGGCCTTAGTGATCGCTGGCAATTTGTGTGAAAACTGTCACAAATTCAAACAAAGTTTTGACATATTCATCCTGGCGACGGGGTATGAGTCGAAGTCGTCGAATATCAAGGTTGTCATGTGGCTAAATATAATAGGAGACGAAGTCATCGAATTGTTCAATACTTTTGACCTATCGGACGATGACAAAGATTTAGGTAACAGCGGCATTTGAGACCTACTGTAACCCGAAAAAGAATAATTTCGTTGAACGCTTTAAGTTCAACTGTCGATCGCAAGAAGAAGGGGAGTCATTTGATTAATTTTTGAGAGACCTAAAAAAACTAGTCAAAAGCTGTGACTTCAAAGATCAGGCAGACAGTGTGGTTAGAGATCGCGTAGTTCTCGGCATTAGGGAAAATAGCCTACAAGAACGCTTGTTACGGGAGCCGGATCTAAGCCTAATCAAGGCAGTAGAGCAGTGCCGGGTTACAGAGTTAGGTAAGCAGCGGGCTGATGTTGTACAGAACAAGATGGTTACGTTACTCCAGTGCGGCAACATGTGGAAACTACGAGTGATGAGTCGAAATGTGAGCAAGTGATTGAAGCAGTATGGAGAAAATTGAGAAGGCTGAGACAACCACCAAAACAGGAAGCAGTCAAGGAAAGTTTTAAGTGCCGACCGTGTAGAAGAGAGCATGGTAAAAATGAGTGTCCAGCATTTGGGAAAGAGTGCTTCAAGTGCAAAAAGTTAAATCACTTTGCAATTGCATGCACTAGTCACGTGCAAGAGGTTAGGTTGACTAGGTCTGCATGTGAATCAGAGGAGTTTTTCGTAAGTATGCTAGAAGTTGTGGGGAGGGTGCCAATTAAAAATAATGCTGTAATAGAAAGTGTGAAACAGCTTCGAAATGAGTGGGTCTAGGAAGTGTGTATGCAGGGCACACTTGTGCAGTTCAAGTTGGACACTGGATCAGTAGTAAATATACTGCCACAGAGTCTCGTAAAGCAAATCGCCTGCACCAGCAACTTAAAACAGCCAAACATAACCTTGGAGGGGTTCGGTGGACACAAAGTGAAACCAGTGGGTTTAGTCAAGTTTCATTGTGGCACACATGGGCATAAGGAAGATGTAGTTCAAGTGGTATTGGAGTTTGTCGTTGTGAAATATGTAGACTGTAGAATGCCGATTCTTGGACTGCTAGGGTGTGTAATGTTAGGACTCATCTCCCGAAATTTGGTCAACAGAGTGTGCAGTACCGGTCTCTTATACACAGATTTTAAAACAAGAGTTTGCATGTCTATTTGAAGGAACAAGTGCAGCTTGGTGTTGGACAAAGCAATGCCAGCTGTCGCTAAACCACCTAGAAGAGTGCCGTTTGCATTAAGAGACAGACTTAAACAGAAATTGGAGGTGCTTGTTAAGCTATGGATCATTGCCAAGGTTGATCAGCCAACTGGATGGGTTAGTCAACTAACAATTGTAGATAAGACAGACAAGTCACTCAGGCTGTGTTTAGACCCAGTTGAGTTAAATGCAGCAATCTGCAGGGAATATCAAATGATACCAACAATAGAAGAGTTAAGCTGTCAATTAAGCAATAAGACTGTATTCACTGTGTTGGACCTATAAGATGGTTTCTATCAAATCGAACTCGACAAACAGTCTAGTCAGTACTGCACATTTAGCATACCGTTTGGTTGTTACAGGTTCTGTAGACTCCCATTTGGCTTGTCCAGTGCACCAGAAATTTTTCAATGTGTGAATATGGAGAATTTTGGTAATATTCCAGGTGTGATAGTATATTTTGACGATTTATTGATTGCAGCATCAGATGAGCAGAAACATGATAACACCTTGCTACAGGTAACACAGAGGGCAAAGGAACGCAATGTGAAGTTCAACGAAACCAAAGTCCAGTTCAAACAAAATGAAGTAAAATACTTTAGACATGTGTTTTCCAAGACTGGTATAAAACCAGATCCAAAACAGGTACAGGCTGTGCTAGCATTACAGGTTCCCACCAACCAAGTTGAACTTAAAAGGGTGCAGGGGTTCATATGTTATCTAGGGAAATTTTTGCCCAATCTAGCCAGCATTATTGCAACACTACAGGGTCTCCTGAAAAGTAAACACGAGTGGCAGTGGCTGCCGGTGCACACCGAGGCCTGGCAGAAAGTCAAAGATCTGATTAGGAAAGCTCCGGCATTAGGTCTGTTTGACCCCGAAAACCTCTGTCCATGCAGTGTGATGCATCAAAGGACGGACTGGGGTGTTGTTTGATGTGCGGGGATCAGCCCATCAGTTATGCTTCCCCCAGTCTATCTCCTGCAGAGGAAAACTATGCACAAGTAGAGAAATAAATGCTGAGCATTGTGTTCGCAGCCAAGAAATTTCATCAGTACATATATGGCAGGAATGTTACTGTATACACGGATCATAAGCCACTTGTTCCTATATTCAAGAAAAGTGTGGGAGATGGCTACTCAGTAAGACTACAGCGCATGGAGATTAAGCTGCTGAGGTATGCGCTGTCAGTTGAATACATTCCAGGCAAACTCATGCACATAGCAGACCTTTTGTCAAGGTCTTACCTACAAGAGTGTGATGATGATGAAGCCGAGTTGTCAACTGAGATGGTCCAAGTAGTGGGTATGAGTGACAATGTCCATATATCAGAAGAGAGAAAGGCCGAGTTCAGACTGGAAACATAAAGGGATGAAGTACTCGGTGAGGTGATCAGGTACTGCCAAACAGAATGGCCAGAACATAAGAAGGGTGTCAGTCAACAAGCTCAAGTATATTTTGTTCAGAGACATAACTTGCATGTGGACAAGGGTATGTTGTTTCTGAATGACCGTGTTGTGGTACCGGTGAAACTGCGTCCACAGATGCTATGCCTCCTCCACGAAGGCCATCTAGGCATCGAGAGAACAAAAGCATGTGCCAGGCAGGGGCTTTATTGACCTAACATGTCAGCGGACATTGAGTCAGTGGTGAGTAGGTGCTTAGTATGTCAGAAGTTCATAGGTAGAAACATAACAGAGCCACTAATCCATCATGAGGTTTCGACACTGTCATTCGAGAAGGTAGGTATTGATCTGTGTGACTTTGGCGGGAGCAGCTATTTGATTTTAATGGACCACTTTTCAAAATTGATTGAAATGTACTTGTGAAAAATAAACAAGTTGGTGAGGTAACAAAAGCACTAATGCATGTGTTCGCCACACATGGTGTCCCAACAGTGATTGTGTCTGACAACATGCCATTCCTTTCTCATTAAGTACAAGCAGTTTGCAGCGAATTGGGATTTTGAAGTTGTGACAACTAGTCCACGTTACCCAAGTTCCAATGGACAAAGAGAGCAGTGCAAATTGCAAAGAATATGCTCAGAAGATGCTCAGATCCGAAGACTGACATATCAGTCTTGCTACTCGAGTACAGAAATATTCCCTTGTCTGGAGTAGGATTGTCACCAGCACAGCTATTAATGAGTCGGTGTGTGAGAACGAAGTTATCAATGAGCCAGAAGTTATTAGCACATCAAGTACACACCAAAGCAACTGAGGTACTACAAAACAGACAAGCTAAAAGCAAGCAGTGGCATGATAAATCAACAAAGGTATTGAGAGAGCTCAACCAGCAGGATCTTGCTGTATCTAAACAAACAGTGGGAATGAGAAGAAGTAGTGAAAAAGGCAGCTACGCCAAGGCTATACGTGGAAAGATATCAAGAGGGCCATCACATACGAAGGAACTCTGGACATCTGCGACCGTCCGGATTATCCATAGAAAAGCATGGTAGACGGTCCAGCCTGGACTTCGACTTCAAGGGATTTACACCTGAAAAAATCACGAGCCGGCAGTGAGAGACTGTCATAAGTGAGCACGAAGAGAATGTTGAATTTCCTGAAAGTGAAGAAAGTGTTTGTTTTCCTGTGCGCACAAAGTGATGACGAGAAATCAGAAGGTCAGCAAGATACAGAGAATTGAATAGTTTTGGATTATACTTGCATAATTGTTTTATTTTAGTGTTGTTTTGTTTGTCTAAGAAAATATATTCTGTATAATGTAGTTGTTGGTTAGGGTAAGGTGTTGTGATTGTAAGTTAGTAGTATAAACAAAAAAAGAGAGTCGAAGTAGCATCATACTAGTAAAGCACTGGTAAGTGTGATTAGCATTTTTACATATGTAATTTGGTAAAAAAATAACAGAAGACAACACAGACTACAGCACCATATTGTTATTTTAGAAACTCACTGCAGAAGACAATATATTTGTTCTTGGAACCAACTTGCTGGCCGACCCTGCCGCATTGAAATATAAAGTTCAGAATACCGTGAATTCTTCTTCGTGAAATTCCCAAATCAGCTAATCGTCACCGTAGCCTGTTCACCATCCTGGTAAATATTCCTTAGCCAGTAATATCAGAATCCTAAGGTGGAGACGTCACTGCCTCTTCACGATACCAAAACCTTTCTTCTTCCCCGGGTTCCATAGTCCACCAACCATTTTTGAATCGTCCTCTCTACAATGCATTCTTCCAAGGCACTCACAAATATTACTCTGAACCAACTATTACAACTACTCGTTTATAAAGTTTTTTATATAAATAAAGAGAAATATGCCTACAGCCATAATTGAAACTTAAATAAGTAACATTATATAGAAAAGACATCAACAAAATTACTAAATATTCTAAGGTATTAAGTTTTACAGTTAAAAATAATTCTGCAATATATATAAGTAAATTACATACGTTGCACTAATACATCTGGGATTCTATTTTTTGTGGTTGGTTTGATCGTTATACAGGTCATAGTTTTCCACCAACAAAACTTAAATACTGTCGTATGCCCACGTTGCGACCAGTTTCAATGCGACAGATGTGGAGGCAGTCCAGTTCTATGCTGCAAACGTAATACGGGTGGTATAAGCGACTCACATTCCATTACTGCTCTGATACGTGTGTTTCAAAGAAGTTTCGGATAGGTCTCTGAGAAGTTTTCGTGGTAAGTTCGTTTAGTTGACATGTGGACATGCGCCATTGGACTGCAACAGTACTATGTTGTCTCAGAAAACCAAGACTGAACCAAGAGAAATAAAAAGAAACAAGCCAAATCTGCTGTAGCTAACACATACGTAAATAATAAGACCTGAAAATTTTCAAGTATAATTGTGTTTACGTTCTGGAAACCTAAAATATTTCTTCAATTACTTTTTGTAATTTATTTGTCAACCATTAAACTTGAATCAAAGCTCGTGGTTTGTGTGTTACTATACTGAAGCAATCACAACGTTTTACTTATAGTGTCGTTAAAAAAACTTTCTTATTTATGTAAGTAAATATTAAATAAAAACCTCGTGTTCAGATTTGTGATACTGCCTAAAAACAGTTGTATATAATAGCATTTAGGAGGTTCGGAAAATATACGTTTACCTAATCATTTACAAATTTTTGGCGTTCATGTAACTCCAGGTAACTTAAACAGTATATTAAATTTCATTTCAAAAAGTTGTTTTACAGAGGCTCATAACGTTTCAAATGCAGCCCCGAAATTAAATTTGCAAAATTTATCATGTTCATATCGACCGACTAAACAGATCTACAGTGGAGTCATTTACACGTAAAACACTTCAAATCAACACATAAAAAAGAAACCACAAGTCAGAAAGTTTATCCAGAACTCGAACTCTGTAACTGGTGAGTTGCAAACGTATCCTCCGCGATCTTTGCAAAAAAAATTCGCCTTTGCAAGTTAGTATTATCCCCAATTGATATGAACATTGCTTGCTTTTTGGTTTATTGAAAACGAATTACCTGAGGGAATTAAATAAAATATACAATGCCTGCAATGCACATGTAGTATGAACTAAGTTATGTAGTTGTATCTGTTTTTCATTCATACACTTACTGTTAGTTTCTAAAAGCGTATGACGTTTAAGGTGCATCAAACGAACTCGTTGTGACATTTTGAACAATAAATTCAATGCTACTCATAATGTCGTACGAGGAACCCCACAGAGACCAATGTACATGCCAACAGGGACTGATGAAGATGCTGGGCAACGACTCTAAGAGCGAGTCTTACGTGGAGCTTCACAAAATGCTGTTCAATCCCTTCAGCTTGTACGTGCCGGGACAGATGGACTCTACGTTGCGCGGTGCAATGTCAACAATGGTGCAGAAGTTCAACCCACACTTTACTAACGAGGTGAGCGTAACATCTTTGAGAGGTTGTGATTTTCTCTGCAGATCATACATAGTAAATATCTATGTGTTTGTGCGCGTAAGTGTATGCGTAGGTGTGTTGGTGTGTGTATGTATGTGTGTATGCATGTATGTATGTGTTTATGTATGTGTGTATGTATGTATGTATGTATGCATGTACGCATGTATGCACGTATGTATGTATGGACTCACACACACTTGTTAAAATTCACAAATATGGTCTAGGGCCAACAATAATTCATTCAAACACGAACCGTCATGTATCACAATTAAAAGTTCGTATTGTACACTTTTTCTTAATTCTATATTACTCACTAACTGTAGTTACAAGCAAATTTAGGAGAAAGAGGTCATTAGAGACGGGATCCTTCGCTTTGGAAAACAGGAAATTGGGAAGGAATCAACCATGACCAACAGTTAAATAGTCTGCAATGATTTCAGAAAAGCATGGGTAACTGAAACGATTATTGCCCTCACCGAAAATTGAACTCATATCTTCCCGAATGCGTGCCATATTGTTTGGTAACAACATAATGATACTCGAATATGTCGTCACCGATATGAAGGATCCTAAGAGCACGGTCACAAAATCTATGTTTGCCGCAGATCACCGAGCACCTATTCGAGAGGTCGGTGGCTACCAACGTGCCATTCCCCTGCGGCCTTGATCTGGTGTCCCTGAACATCCAGCGAGGTCGAGACCATGGCCTTCCCAGCTACCCGACGTGGCGGCAGCACTGCGGCTTCCCTAGGCCAAAAACTTTCAAAGATCTGCATGGCATAATGGACCCTGATTCCGTCGATCACATCACCACAATATACAGGTTAGTATCTGTCTGCTTGAAGTCTTCACAGAATAGTGTGCCAGTTATTTCATTGGCCCTAGTCCTTAATTACCTGCAATTCTGTGATCCTGAAAAGTAAAGATGACTTAATTTTAACATTTGTTCGCAGATCTGTAGAGGATGTGGATCTTTACACTGGTGCACTCTCAGAATACCCTATCGAAGGAGGAGTTTTGGGTCCGACCATCACTTGTCTTCTTACCGACCAATTCGTGCGATTGAAATTCGGGGACAGGTACTGGTACGAGACATCGCAACTGCCACAAGGGTTCACCATAGGTTAGTACATGTTCAAAGTAATTATAAATATGGTAAGAAATTTTAACTCTGTATGGGGATGAAACCTGTTGCGTGAAAGCGCATTGGTGTGGGAGTGTGTGCACCCTAAAGTGACTTTAACCCAATACATGGGTATCAACTTATCTGTAAGTTAAAAGTTAAGTTAAATGGTTATTTATTCAATATATTTAACTTAACTTGATGTGCATGTATTTATAACCGTTTTGCTTTTAACTTTCAATAATTAATTTTTCCTTAGAGAATGTAGTTATTATAAAGTGAAGTTCAGTTTAACCCAATACATGAGTTCTATAAGTTAAAATTTAAGTTCGAAGGTTAATTTTTTCGAAATTTTTAACTTAACTTGATGTATTTATATCCATTTTACTTTAAACTCACACTAGTTAATTTTTACTTAGAAAATTCTGTTATTAGAAAGTTAAGTTAAAAGATAATATTTTGCAATTTTGTTGTTTTCATTTGGCATAATTCTCTGTAACTTACTTAAATTTCAGTGAATATTGTCCATGTTGTAAGGAATTGCATATATTTTTCACACTATATCAATGGTCGAAATTGAGCTTTATTCCACTATGCACGGACCTACGTTCTATAGTATGGCGAATCCCTCTATTTCATTTTCCTTCACGTGGTGAAGTGAAGAGATTTTCGTCAGCACTTAACATCTACGTCTTTAGCGGTGGTGAGGGGTGACATTATGTGAGTATGGAACGGCGCCAGAATAAGGGAGCGGGGGAAACGAGGGATCCCCGAGAAAGCCCAAAGACCAGCGGCATCATCCGGCACGATTTCCACTTGCGAAAATCCTGAAACCGGCCCCGCCGGAAATCGCACCCGGGTTGCGTTGGTGGAAAAGAAGTGCTCTAGCCACTGCGCCAACCGCGGCCCTTCCTCACGTGGTATTCAGTAAACAAACATTTTCTGTGCTTTAATAAAAATGGAAAAGTGGCCAAATTTATAGTTTTTTTCGTGATATTACTGAAAATAAAATTGAATAAGGTGATGCCGATTAACAGAACTCGGGGGAAATTGTAACTAGTGGGCTCAATTAATGATTTTAAGGGCCAGCTTTGTTCGCCGAAAAACAAAAATTATTTCGGTATCTGGAGATTCATGTGTTTTTAAGTAATTGCATTTTATTTGATTAATGTCTGTAGTTTTTGAGAAAATGTATTGTGTTTGAGACTTAGGAAAGATACGTTTAATTATCTTGATTGTTTTTGTTAATTATCTTTTAATGACAGGCATGCATGACTTTTATTTACAAAACCCTTGCAAATTATTCGTAAAAAGTTACGTATTTTGTATGATTACAGAAGTACACAATGTACCATTTTTATTTTGTTGTTGAATTTTTTTGTAATATTACTTAACTTTTGATTGATTATTTTTATAGCTGTTAGCTTTTAGTCAGCTACTTGTTCATGCATTAGCTACTAACTTAACTTATTTAAATGTTAGCAGCACACTAACTTTAACTTAACTTGAGGTATTTTTTATCATTAACATGCCCAAGTACGGTAAACACCTACCTGAAAGTCAAAATTTCGGAACTTGATTTTAAACGAAAACTAAGGGTAGAGCAGTGACATAATATGCATGTGAGAGAAATTGAAGCTATCTGAGAAAGTCCACCTGCCGTTATAAAATTCGTTTAAATTTGACAGGCATGAATGTCTCTAATCACACTGCCACTGAGGCTATACCGATGTTCATTAATTTGTCGTTATTTGACACCTTGTCTCTTGCTTAATTTAACTCCGGGATAGTGTGAGATCCTTTTTAAGTATTCTGAGGCTAAAATAGACTCAGTACTTGCAAAAACGTTGAGTTTAGTTTTTAAGATTTTAATTTGCGGTCCATACTGCAGTGTAATCTTTAAAGGGAAACGCAGTACTGGTAAAAAAACAGTTGTGAAACTTTGTAGGGGTTCTTGGTACTGATTTACATTTTTTATATTTTGACTCGGATTGCAAGTGTTTCAGTTCTAAAGTTATTTTAGAGAAGTTCTTAATCCATATTGAGTTTGTAATAATAAACATGTAACTAACATTTCCTGTTATCTCTGCATTTGTTAAAGCGACCATAACATGAAACCACAACATATGCACTATCAATGATGTAACAGTGTGTAATAAGGCTAACATGATTATTTCTTGTCACAGTAAACATATTCAGATATTAAATAAAAGTATGCCACAAATGTTGACATTTGGCCAATAACTGTTGTTTGGAATCAACCTTTAGAATGTCTTATAAAATTTTTATTTCCGAAACCATATTACTATGGTTTCTTCAAAGTCTGTATTAACTGATAATTGCCTTGTGTAATAATAATTGCTGTTAAGTTCACGGAGGCAGCCCAAAACTAACTATGGTTGTAAATATTTTCAGAACAACTAACCGAGATCCGCAAAACGACTTTGGCTAGTGTGATCTGCGATACATCCGACAACTTAGAAAGAGTGCAACCACAGGTGATGCGCAGCTTACGTGCAGGCAACACACCTGTGTCTTGCGCAGGCGACTCTTTGCCGCGCCCCAACCTCAGTCTTTGGAAAGAAGAAGGTGGAAGCTTCATACGTCCTGGCATCACACGTCTCAGTCTAGGAGCCCCCTTCACCATACCTAAAGTTATAAATCCTGTAATTCCAAAAAATATAAGAATTATTGGCGCTGTAACAGCATCAAGCTTTACTACTGTTAGTGGCTACAGGTCGCTGAACTTCCCCTTGGCCATTCCTGTCGACCCGTTTGATTCAGTAGCGCCTCCTGGATTCGTGACCCCAGCCTACCCTCCAACTTATGGCCATGGTGTTCAGTGGGATGGAAGTATTAGTGGTGTATCCTCTACAGGAAAACTAACACTGCGCGCGTCTTTCTCCTTGCCGAAATATATTCATGGACATGGCCAACTGAACCACTCTGTGCTGTGGTTGAATGGTGGTGTGAATACTGAAATAAAATCCAATTTGAACAGCACAGGAGAATTCCTTCTTCCTGTTTCTGGAGTTTACTCATCTCCCGTGTATTTCCAAGAAAGTGACGAATTCGTCTATCTGAAAATACTTCCCAAACCTGCATCAATTTACGATTTGTCTGTTGGTGGAGATTTTACTCCTTTCCCAAGTGTATACCCGAATCCATTAGCTACTAGAGCGCCTCTTATTCTCATTGGGTCTTATTCAGCAGACAGAAGGTTCTTCGTATGGTCGGGTAATGTGACACTGGTGGTTACATTGCCCAAACTTCAGGCTGGAAACGAAGAACCTGTCAAAGAAGAAAGTAAGCCTGAATCAAACATTGCAGTTGAACCTCACTCTGAACCAAATGTAGAGATCAATACACTTGGAACAATTCCTATAGAAGGTGCTGTGGTAAAGGCTTCAGTGACAGTGGGGTGGTCCACGTTAACGCCTACCTTCCCTGTTCCAATTCCAGCTCGCCCATTTGATGACGTGGCTTCAGTATACACTGTTAGTAGTGTTTCTAATATCTTGCCTCCAGTGTACTGCAAAGGAATCGCATGGGAAGGGAAAATCAGCTCTATTGGTCCTGGAAAAAATATTGAAATAGCTGGTCGATTTTCTGTCCCTAAATTTACGCATGGACCTTGGTTAGCCAATTTTTCAGTGCAATGGCTTGATGGGGATTTCTCTTTCGAATTCCAACCGCAGTTACCTTTATTTCCTGGTGCATTACCTCCCGTAGAAGGTACATTTTCATCTCCTGTCTATTTTCAGGAAAGAAAAGATTTTTTTTACTTCAAAAATCAATCTCTGCCAACAATTACTGTACCTGAAAAATTATATTCTACAAATCCAACTGTAGATGTTGGACCAATAACGCCTAAAATTCCAGTTAGTTTGTTAGGGGCATATTCACTGGATAAGTCTGTATTTTGGTGGTCTGGGAATGTAACAGTACAGGTTCAGTATCCAACAGTATTTGATAAGAAAGATAGCACATCAAGTGTCCAAGAAAATACTGTGGATGTTGAAGTACCTGGAACTATTGAAAAAATCAAAAGTAAAAAGCCAGTGGCTGTAACAGTGAAATCAGGCGTTGTCCATGCAAGTCTATTAAATTCTAAAAATCCTGATTTTATATGGAATGGTCAATTCCCAGTTACAATTCCATATCCATTTTTCGATAGAAAATTGGTGACAGGATTGAAAGAAAATGAGGCATTCATAAAGTTTGATCAAGGTATATCATGGAGTGGTTCTGTCACTGGAAATGTTGTGTCAGGTTTTACTTTTGCTGGGACGTTTTCTTTGACAAGATTCTTACATAGCAACTTTACTTTTGGTTTCGGTTTGCAGTCTTGGAGTGGCAAATTTTCACTAGAACTTGATACTACCGACCCTACAGTTACAAGTTTGATTACTTCTGGAGTCACATACTCGTCTCCTGTGTACTTCAAGACAGTGCCTTTTACACCCGTTCAAGAAGAAATTTCTTCAGAGGCAAGTGGACTGGTTGGTTTGCCTGTGTATGCACCCCTTGTCGTCCTTGGAGATTTTGCTGCAGATAAAAGTTATTTCTCGTGGTCAGGTAAAGCTATTCTTCTCCTGCCAACTACTCCACTGGTTGGTTCTGATACAAAGTACTTGAAAGGAGGAGATTCTATTGTTAAACCTAAGGCACTTAATAGTGAAATCACAAATACAGAATTTCCTACACAGGGAAGTTTGCCAATAATAGCGTCAGTAGTGAAAGGCTATGTGAAATCGGGTTGGTCATCGTGGTATCCATCATTTCCAGTTGCAATACCTGCTCACCCATTCGATGCTGTTGCCTCTACAGTTTCAGGGAGCACAGAATTGAATCTTATCCCACCAATATACGGTAAAGGGATTGTTTGGGAGGGAAAACTGAGTACACCAAGTTCTGATGGTATTATTTATGCCAGTGGAAAATTCTCAATGCCTAAATTTGTGCATGGTGTTGGGGGATTCCTAAACTTTTCGCTAGAGTGGCTTAATGGCGATTTCGATTTCCAATTTAAGCCGTTATTGAATTTATTTTCACCAACTATACCAGAAATTGATGGCATATTTTCATCACCAGTTAATCTGCAGGAAAGAAAAGAATTATTATATCTTACTAATCTTACAACACCCGTTCCTAGTATATTTAGTGGCCCATACGACTCATATCCCACGATAAAAGCAGGACCAATATTGCAAAAAGTACCTGTAAGTTTAATTGGAACGTACTCTTTGGACAAAACTGTATTTTGGTGGTCTGGAAATGTCTCTATTTCGTTGAAGTACAAACCATTTTTCCCATTTAATGACATACCCGCTATTAAAGAAACTCCTATATCTGTAAAGTCTACTAAGTCTTTAATTACCCCTAAGGTACCAAAAATACCAATTGCAGTCACTCTAAATTCGGGTTCAATAGAAGCCAGTTTATTAAATTCAAATAAAGTTGATTTTGTATGGGATGGTAAGTTTCCCATTGATATACCATATCCATTTTTCGATAGGAAAATTGCAAGTACCGCAAGTGAAACTGAGCCAACATTAACTGTAGGCAAAGGCATAATGTGGAGTGGAACAGTAACGAAAAGCTCTTTATCAGAGGCTACAGTTCACGGAACATTCTCTTTCTCAAGATTCGTGCACAATAGTCTGAGTTTCAGCTTCGGCATAGAATCGTGGAGTGGAAAGTTCTCACTGGACTTGGGTATTACTAATAACATATCTGTTGATAGCCTTATTAGCTCTGATGTGCTGTACTCCTCTCCTGTGTATTTTAAGACCATTCCTCTAACCCCAGTGTTTGAAATGGCCTCAATGGAAATGGAAGATGGTATTGCTAGTGCACCATCTGTTGCACCTATTGTTCTGTTAGGTACCTTCTCTCCAGGAAAACTCTCTTTCTCGTGGTCTGGCAAGGCAATAATTATGGTTCCTTCTCTTACTCCTATACCTTCTCTGTCAGTAAAGGCTGCGAAAGCCAAAGGCAAGACTGTTGTTACACCAAAACCGGTGCCAAAAGAGTCAGGTGGTGGCGAAAGTGTTCCAATAATGGGAACTGTAGTACAAGGCACGATTATGGTTACTGGTGGATCCGATTGGACGCCAAATTTTCCTGTAGCTATCCCCGCTAAACCTTTCGATACAGTAGTCAGAGAGTACTCAACTGAAACTACAGCAAGTATTTTGCCACCTATATTTGGTAATGGGATACTCTGGCAAGGTCAAATCACTTCGCCCTCTGCTGATGGCATTGTTTATGCATCTGGCCACTTCTCTATGCCTAAGTACGTCCATAGTTTAGGGCTTTATAATTTTACACTAGAATGGTTGAATGGAGATTTCTCTTTCCAAATACAACCTCTGTTTAATTTACTCTCTGCAACCATGCCTCAAATTGGTGGTTCATTTTCCTCACCAGTTTACTTTCAAGAGCGTAAAGAATATGCATATTTGAAAAACCTCTCTACATCGTCGGTAATTTCGTTTGATGGTCCCTATGCGGATAACCCTTCTGTAGAAGCAGGTATATCGACACAAGAAGCGCCGCTTGTTTTGCTTGGGACATTCTCTAAAGACAAGTCTGTATTTTGGTGGTCTGGAAGTATCTTACTTCAAATGAAGTATAAATTAGCAAACGATTTCAATACAGAAAACAGTCTGAATCTGAAACTTTCCAAAGCAGCTGCAGCCTCAACCAAAGGTCCGAAAAACTTTCTGAATTTTACTGTAGTATCGGGTTCACTTAATGCTAGTGTGTTAAATTCTACAGACCCACCTTTTGAGTGGGACGGTTCTCTTCCAGTTACTTTGCCAAACCCATTTTTTGATGTAGTAGTTAAGAGTTCACTTGGTGTTCAGGCTGCTAAAGGTGCCAAGCCTGCTGCAGGAGGGTTCGTTAAGTATGGCCAAGGCATCTCCTGGAGTGGTGAACTAAAAGGTAACGAAACAGACGGGTACTCTATAGAAGGAACCTTCTCATTTGCAAGATTTCTCCATGGGAATGTTACTAAAGGATTCGCTGTTGAAATCTGGAATGGTAACTTCTCGTTCGACATAGACGAAATCGTATCGAACGTCTCGCTGGACACATTGCTCACGCCCACATCCACATTTTCTTCCCCTATGGTTTTCAAACCTCTTATAGTAGAGATGGCGGCTGGTGCGGGAGATTCGGGGACGGATCCAGGAGCCTATGCAGGCAAGGGACCAGGAAAGGACAAAGGTGGCAAGGGAGGCAAAGGAAAGTTCCCTGCCAAAGACAAGTCAGGAAAGGCTGCAGACAGTGCTAAAAGCAAATTTGGTAAGGCTGCGATTATGGCTCCCCTTACCTTACTGGGAGATTTGTCAGAAGACAAAACATCCTTCACTTGGGGCGGAAGTGTTTCTTTACAGCTGCCAGCCCCCAAGTAGTTTCTCGTATTGAGTTCATATGTGCTTACATGCACTAACTCATTCCTTTAGTTTTTAAGCAAAATATTTTGTTATAAAGGTTGCAGAAGTGTTGCCAGTTTTCGCAAATGAATTGTAAATGCAGATGCCAATAATTGTGCTTACTGTAATATAAGAGTATACATCATTTCTTAAAACAATCATATAGTGGTTTAAAATAATTTGGTGACTTTGCAGTGATTCCAGCAAGATAATCAGTACTCAGGTACGCAAAAACAGACTGATACTCAGGAGTGAAATAAGACACTGCCGATAGCACCTGAACTGAATTACTTGTAAACTTAATTTAATGATAATTACGTCCTTGATAATATAAGTATAATTTTTAAGTTTTATAAATTGTGATTTATAGTATGAATTGGATGTATGTATAGGTAAACTTGTGTTTTAAAAACTGTGAGATTGGAGGTAGATATAGATTAACATCGTATTAAATAAAATTACTTGTTTCGTATTTTTTTTTTTTTTTTTTTTTTTTTCGGAAAATAACTGCCATTAAGTTTTTACTTCCTTTATTGAAAACTGTTTTCATTTATTTTTAACTGTATAAAATTACGAAAACCTTAAGTTTTAATCAGTCATTTATTATTATTTCTATGTAAATTAATGATTGTTTTATAAATTATTGTCATATAATGTTACAAAAATTATCTTCTCCGTCCTCCTGATGGTACATATAAATGTACATGGTTGTACTAATGTGGTTGTGTGTTTTGTGTTGAAAGCATAGCTGTAATACTGTGTTAATAAATATTGTGTACAGTAATTGATAATAACTCTGTTTAATTTTTTTTCGAAATTGTAATATTAGCCCTTTTTCAATGTAAAATTATGGTATTCCTGAATACGTGGGTTTAAGGTATTGTAATTTTAGGTTACAGGTATATTTAATATTCCGTATATCCGCCTTAAGGTAACTGCGGCTGTGGCTGTTGTTTACCATCCTGACTTATGTAGGCAGGTGAACTTACAAACTTACGTCATATATGTTTAAGAGTGAATATTTTTAGCGGGCCTACAGATCTGCCCTCAAAATTAATAGGAAAGAAGATAGTGTAAAACTCAGGAACTCGGGAGTGTTGTAACATAATACATGTTAATAAAGTTTCTATGAAACACATTTCATATTGATTAAGTGCTACTACCCGGACGTTATTCTCAATTACGACTAAGTCAAGTGCGTAAGTTCTGGAATCCGCCACAACAGCGGCGCTTATCAATAGTAACTATGCACATAGTGAGTGAGAGATTTTGGTTAGCGCTCAACATCGAGGTCTTCAGCGCTGGTGAGGGGTGACACGATTTGAGGATGGAGCAGCGCCGGAATGAAAGGGTGGGGGAAACGGGAGATCCCCGAGAAAACGCGCCGACCAGTGGCATCGTCCGGCACGATTCCCACATGCGAAAATCCGGGGACCGACCCCGCCGGGCGGGAATCGAACCCGGATCAACTTGGTGGGAGGCGAGAGGTCTGACCTCTCGGCGACCGCGGCCGCCAACTATACATGTAAACAGGCCTAAAGAAATAAACGTAAACCGTTTTGAAAAACCTAACACAAAACAAAATTAACTTGAAAATATGAAAATTTGTCAAGGTCATAAGCACTAAAAATTAAATTCCAGAAGATTTTGTCAGTGAGGAAGAAAATCGTGTAACTCAATTGAAATCAATAAATCTACTTTTAAAAATGTAATCAATACGTACACTCGCCCACACAAAAAATATCGCCTCTCTGCAGGCCAGAAATTTGTCTAAGTCCCACTTCGGGTATCTTCGGCTGCATATAGAGGCACACATCTAAATCGCAACAACCCGACGAGCTCCTCACGACACTCTCGTACCGTTCTTGAGACGCAGGTTCGAATCCCGTCGTTGGAATAGAATTTTTTTTAATTTTTTCCCCAAAGAAGCAATGTATTAAGAATGACAGTGTTCTAAATGAAATTAGTATGCATTTCCTTCGTAACTATCAAAAACCCCAAATATAAAGTCCTATTTCTTCCTACTATTACGTTAGTAAAAGCCGAAGATAATTATCGTAAGTTTGCGAATATAAGATATCCGTGTGGTATTCAGGTAAGACCAAATTATTAACAGAATATTTATTTTAAACAATGAAACCAAAGAGTTGTAACTTTAAACCGTCATAGTATTTTTGAATTGTAAGTAACTAATTGTCATAAGAACATTCCCAATTGTGGATTGTTCACATTGACATTTTAATCGTTAAGTAATATAAGAAAACGAATGTCACCTGAGTCGTTACCTTTTACAATGTAATATTATGAAGCACAATGCATTTAAGATTCCAGGTGAAGTAAGTTATTTCCGATAAATACTTACATAAAACTTATAACGTACTATATGACATTAAAATCGTCATAATAAGTAAACAATTTACCGATCATGTATATATATATACAATATTCTTTCAATAAATATCATGCATTTTGCATAATTTGCTACAGCGTATTGCGTTCATGCCCAAAAATCAATTATCGGTGCTGATGATTCAAGACTGTTCTAAATACCATTGTTATATTTTTATATAATGTTAAAATATCCTTTATTTGTAACAAAATAGTCTGAATAAAATACATATGATTATTAAAAACTTATAACATTATTCAAGATTAACACTACTCCGTACGTGTTAGCTTTAAGTGGAATGATGAGATAATTATTTGTGTAAATTGCGATTAGAACGTTAATATAAAAAGTTGATAAAGGTAGATATATGGGATGTCAATTTTAATAACTTTTATTTTATAGGACCTCTTTGACAAATGAATTAAACATTATATGTTACATCGGTAACCGTCAAGGTTAGGTGTTTCTTTCATTATGACTTAATTAATCATTTAAACCAACTATTAAAACGTCCAGCAACGCTTAACTGTAATTCGGGAACCCCTTTGACATGCAAAGCAAATATTTTCATGCGCGACAAATTACGCGATAACTTCTGCCAATGCCAGTAAGTAAAGAAATGTGTGATGTGTGTACCTTTGCTATAAAACATACAAATGAAGCACTCAAGAATTTCTGTAAATACAAAGTTGATTATATTACGTCAGAAAACAAAGAAATTCAATGACACTTTAAACACTCATGTTCATTGATAAAACGCCTTATTCACTTGCACTGGTCAGAAGTTCCATAATTGCGCCCTTATCGTCTGAAACATTGTTCGTTCAAGTATATTAAATATATTAATTAAATAGATTGCACAGTTTCTAAATTATGCAAGTGAAATATATTTAGAAAGATATTTCTTGGTTTGTTTAAGTGATGTAATATACATTTCGTATGTGATGTGTTTTATGATGATAGTGCTTATGTTATATACAATATTTCGTTTTAGGTGTGTGTATACACACATGCACATATATATAAACTTAATTTTAAATTGTTACTTTACATATAGAGTTAATTTAAAATGAATTTTTATCCAAAAGCATCTGTAATATTATGCATTTTATATAGAAAACTAGCACATCCTGCAATATATGTTACGTAAAATGTGTCACATTTTTAACAGTCGTGTAAGTCAACTAGCAAACATATTGGAAATAGACTTTACACATAATTATGTAGACATTTTATTAGTGTATGTCCACACTGCTTTGGTGTCCCTCTATAGTCTAACACTTCTCTTAGTGCCTTTATGAACCAAACATTTTTAAACGACAAGCTCGTACCTATAAAGTTAGGCCGCATGACCTACAATTATTGCTATCAGCTATTTTGATCATTAAAAAAGTAGTACTGCATTGAAATGTCGTAGATACCCACAAAGGCACTAAGATATGTGTTGGACTGTAGAGGGGCGCCAAAGAAGTGTGCAGTGGCGGCTCGTGAGTTTTTTTTTCTGGTGGGGCTGCAGATAGTCAGCACTGTACTCTTCTGATGAACGCGCAGTATATCAATGGTAATGAAAGATGTACTCGCTACTGGTTCGTTTACGATCACTTAGTAAAATGCGTCTCCTACATACCAGCGTGTCAGTGGTTATAGCGTCAGCTAGCACTCAACCTGTCCAGTTTGGACTATCAGCAGCCTCACCAGGCAACTACCTACGAGCCGCCACAGGAAGTGTGGACATACACTGATAATATGTCAATATAATTATGTTTTAAGTATATTTACAATATGGTTGGCTGTTAACTAACACGAGAACTAAAATTGTGGCATATTTTATATAAAATATTGCAGGATGTGTTTGTCTGAATCTCGGAGTTGGAATGAATAATCAATATAACATTACTTATTTTTATTTTATTTTTTGAGAAAATGCAGTTGCTAAGTAAAGCCATATAATAAGGTAAAAATAAACAAATTTGTACGCAACTGATATTTCCTCTCACATTAGGTAAGTGTTAACATACTATTTATTCAGCATGAGATATGAGACAGTTAAATACAATTTTTTGACAAGACACGCATCGATTTTAATGCTGCTAAATAACAAAAAAAAAAAAAAAAACACTATGCAGTTCCACTGGAAGAAAATTGCATATTTGTTTCGAATAATATGCAATTAGGCCCTAAACAACCTTACACTTCTTTATCATAGTGACTGTAGTTATTACATAAATGAATCAGTGGAATAGATAGAGAGACTCTTCTTCACTACCAATACTTATGTTTCAATAACATGCAGAACAATATTCATAAACAATAGAAATCATCGTAACATAATGTAGCAATATATTGTTTTAAAATAGAATACTTGCGGGATATTTCTACATCAAAGGCGTTTTTTTTTTTCTTCCTGTTGACTGTGAATGAGTCAGTAAACCTGTCCACCTAAATTATATGATCCACATTAGAACGTGCGAAAGAAACTTCACTTATTAATGTTAGAATTGTTATTTTACCCAGTTATCCAATGCATCAGTTCTCTACGTTGAGTAAACAGTAGCCGTCAGGACATATTGCAATCTTAGAAATTGGTTGCAGTGCCATCATGTAATATCTTACAACATATATCCAATTGTTGCATTCTTATAGCTACCGTTTTCATTAGTGTCGTGGTCCAGTGTGTAAACTTCCCAGTGTAACCGAGGTTCAAATCCGACGTAAGAACTTGGTTTTACATATATTTACATTTAGGAACCGTTTTGTTTTCTTGGCCCTAAAAACATTAAACAAACAAAAAATTTTGAGTTTATAGATGTATTCCTGAAAAGTATGAATTACGTATGAGGGTTTTTAGTATGGGGTCCAGTTACCATTTGACTCCATTACTGAAGCAAGGCGTTTTGGCATAGAGTCTACTAGACGTCTAAAATAGCCTTCACTCCTAACAAGTTCTTCCCAAGCGTTAAAAATTACGTCCCAAAGAGCAACTTACGAATTGGGTGGGTTGTCTGGCCAGTTTTCTGTCATTGTGAGTTTTAACTCTGCCCAAACATTCTCAATTGAATTGAGATCTGGTGACCGAGGAGCCCATGTAATACAGTCTATATCTGACTGTATTGAAAACCAATCCTGTACACGTTGACTTCTATGAATGATGGACAAATCTTGTTGAAACTTTATCACTCCTTCGGGATTTTGCATTTTAACACTTGGAACCATTATATCATTCATTATATGTATATTGTTCACTGTTAAGCCGTCCTGCGATTCGATGGAGTACCCCAGCTCCGTATGATGACATCCAGCCCCAACATGCCACTGAAACTCTTCCAGCGCGACGACAAGATGAAATATATCGCGCATCATGTCGCTTTCCTTAACGCCTGTAGACTAACACAGGCCCGTTATTAGCCGAGCTGAAAGTTGACTCGTCTGAGAAAATTTCATCACTCTAATCACGATCAGAATTTAACTCGGCAAATGCAAGCCTGTATATTTTATAGTCGTCAGACAGCAGTTCTTTTACAGCAGCTCTACTGGAATATAGACCAGCAAATTTTAATTTCCTTCGTATTGTTTGGGTGCTGCCGGGAAAATGGACCGTCCTTTTCAGTTGTAATGCATTAAGAAATAGATTTCTTCGAGAGCAAGCAACCAAAGATGTGTCTTGCTCCCGATTAGAAACACGTTTTAACCCCGTACCTTGACGCCTACCAATTTTGCCAGTCTCGTTATACTGTTTGATCCACCTCTGCGCAGTCCGAGATGACACGCCGTAATGTGCACCGGCTTGACTAGCTGCAAAACCTCCCTCTTCTACTAGAGCAACAACACGCTCACGTACTGACCGTGTGTTGTGCGCCATTACTAGAACTAAGGAGTGAAGTGCGGGACGTCTGTATTGGCAGCTTGTTATGCCAGTACGACAAAATATGATATAACTTGTCCGTTAATTACGGTACACGCTATCTTCACTAACGAACATTTTCCACTTTGAAAGTTTGTTCGCGTTTTTATATGCATTATGTAGCTTGGTGTTAAAATACGTATACGATATGTAGGGAAAACGTATTTAAAACATAAGTGCGCAAAGTAACACTGGATTGTTATTCAAGTGCCATTTTTGGAACATGTGTAATGAACATGTATATTTTTATTTCTTTGTAATACTGGCTATTAATCAACAATGTCTCAGTGTAGCAATATGTAAATACAATGGGCTACACAAATGAAATTTATCATTCGTGTAAAATAAATTCACACTCAAGTACAAGGCGAAATAATGAAAATAATAGAATGGATATTTCGTTAAAGAAATTTCATTCAGATATACGGCACACATAAAACACATAAAAACAGCTACATTAAAGTAATTCCGAATATTTACCCATATTTTAAACAGTAGAAATGTGTGTGGAAAACAAAAAGCTGCTGAGGATTTACAAATAGATTTGGAGAAAAAGGAAACTACTTTGTATCTAAGCGAATATGTAAGTTTTCATCTCTTCCAAAATGGTGGTGTATAGAAGCTATTTTTCAGAAGCTCTGGGCACGCAGTAACTATTTCAAGAGTGGGTTGCAACCAGAATAAGTACTTGTACCGTACGCACTGGCCCAAAACACAATTTAAATAAATAAGCCATATATCCGACCAAAACAAACTGTTTCAGACCCGCCAAGTGCCGGCTGGTGTACTGATGGAAGATCTCACAGATGCAACTATTTTGTGAGAAAATGTTTCCACTAACATTTCAAATGTAAGATTTTCTAATGGCTGTAGTTACTTCAAATCACCTGTAAATATAAAAAGTTCACCTTTGTGGTCTAGATTTTCCATGCTGATAACGTAGATGATTTCAGTAAAATTTGTGAGGAAGTCGCATTGGCTTCAAGCATGCAAATCTAATTTACAGTGACATATTAATTGTAAATCCTCGAGCCACAATAAAGTTAAAATGTATGCATTATTATAAAACAACGTAAACTATTCGGGTCTCACACAGCTATTTAGTGAAAGTATTCAAACAATATTAATTGTAGCCAAAAGCATAATCCATTGCAGTATTAATAAATAAAATAAATTCAGATGTGCATTTTAGTTGCTTTAAACATCTGGTGAATTGTTTTCCACTTTACCTTTACGTCAACAAACATAGGAAATATTGAAATGTAAATGTTCATTACAAAAATATGTTACTTTATTCATCTGATATGTTATAAGATTTCCCTATTTTACGAACAAAGCTCATTACATATATTTTCATAGATGAACATGTAAGAAGTTTATATATAATACATATATAATAGTTACTATCATATGATATGCAAACGAAATTGAAACTACATCAATAAAAGAAAGCAAGTTAAATCTGTCTAAATATACTTCACTTGCGTGTTTTAGTAAATGTGCAATCCATTTAATTAATATATTAAAATAATTGAACAAACAATATTTCAAAAGGTAAGGGCAATTATGGACCTTCTGATCAGTGCAAGTGAATAAGGCATTTTATCAATGACATGTGTGTTTAAAATGTCACTGAACTGCTTTGTTTTCTAAAGTAATCTAACCAACTTTGAATTTACATATATTCTTGCGTGATTTATTTGTTTGTTTTATATAGTTACACACAACACAAATTTATTTACATATCTGGCATAGACACAAGTTATCGCGTATTTTGTCGCGTATGAAAATATCTGCTTTGTATATCAAGGGGGTTCCCGGTTTACGGTTAAGTGTTGCTGGACGTTTCAATAGATGGTTTAAATGATAAATTAAGTCATAATGAAAGAAACACCCAACCTTGACGGTTACCGATGTAACACATAATGTTTAATTCATTTGTCAAAAGTCCCAAAAAATAAAAGTTATTAAAATTGACATCCCCAATATCTTTCTTTATCAACTTTTTATATTAACGTTCTAATCGCAATTTACACAAATAATTATATCATCATTCCCTTAAAACTAACACGTACGGTGTAGTGTGAAACTTGAATAATATTATAAATTATGAATAATCATGTGTATTTGATTCAGACTACTATGCTGCAAATAAAGGATATTTGAACATTACATAAAAATATGACAAATGTATTTAGAATAGTCTTGAATCATCAGCACCGATAATTAATTTTTGGGCATGAACGCAACACGCTGTAGTAAATTATGCAAAATGCATAATTTTTATTGAAGGAATTATATATATATATATATATATATATATATATATATATACATGATCATTATTTTTTTTTTACTTATTGTGACGATTTTAATGTCATACAGTACGTTATAAGTTTGGTGTAAGTATTTACCGGAAATAACATACTTTTCCTGGAATCTTAAATGCATTGTGCTTCATAATATTACACTGTAAAATAATAACGACCCAGATGACATTCGTTATCTTGTATTATTAAACGATTAAAATACCATTGTGAACAATCCATATTTGGTAATGTTCTTATGACAATTAGTATCTTAAAATTAAAAAATACTTTGATGGTTTAAAGTTACATCTCTTTGGTTCATTTGTTTTGAATAAATATTCTGTTAATAATTTGGTGTTATACGAATACCACACGGATATCTTATATTCGCACACTTACCACAGTTATCATCGGCTTTTTTTATGTAATAGTAGGAATAAACTTGACTTTATATTTTGGGTTTTTGATAGTTGCCAATGAAATACACGTTAAATATTTATTTCATTTTGAATATTGTAAGTCTTAATACATTGTTTCTTTGGGGGAAAAAATTAAAAATTTTATTCCTTCGACGGAATTCGAACCTGCGTCTCAATAACTGTACGAGAGTGTCGTGAGGAGCTCGTTGGGTTGTTGCGTGTGCTTCTGTATGCAGCCGAAGTTACCCGAAGTGAGACTAAGACAAATTTCTAGCCTGTAGAGAGGCGACATTTTTTGTGTGGCCGAGTGTACATGATGACGTAAAGAATACGGTTTTACACGTAGGCCTAAAACGCTCTACTAATTAGCTGCTACGCGAAACTCTTGTCACTGCGCGGAATTCTCGTACTACATGTAATTCTTGCATAGGTTACATAATGACTTTAGCAAATCAACAACAAATGTGTCTTATAAAAAAGGAGAAGAGAGTCAGTTAATTTGGCAGTACTGTTAATTTGGCATTAGTGTTTTAGTTTATTCCCCATTTACATATCAATCATGGATTTTCTTTTAGATGCTGCTCTTTTTTAGAAGAATGAAAAACTGTTTCTGAAATATCAGTTTCAGGTGAAAACAAAAGGAATATCAACCAGGGTGAAATAATCAGTACTGCCAAATTTACCGAGTCTGTCTTACACTGTGACCTACTTGGGAGCACTGAACAGTCAAAACTCTTTATTATAAGTGATCTCATTTAATGTACATATCATTTAATGTACAAAGTTCACTACATTTTTCGTGAAATATTTATCAGAAATCCAGTGAGGGAAATAAGGGGAAGCATAACGGGTGAAGTACTCTTCTGATGTTTGTTTCAATGTCTAGACAACCAGTTTCGAACTGGTGTGAGGAACAAGGAGAAACAACAATGTGTGTACCCTTTAAACCACTTGAATTTTGCATCTTATAAATATACGTTACTGCAGTATAATATTTGTTAGGATACACTACTTGTATCAGAAACTGTTAGCTATATATGTCAGAGAGTATTTAAAAATCAATCATAAATTTTGCAGCTGTATATAAACCCTCAGGTAAACGAGACTATTTGGCAACACTGCATACGTTCAGTAAATGTGGCCTACACAGATGAAGATAATAAACTGACAAAACTTCAAGTTTTCTCATTTTTCTCAAATAACAGACTTTTTTTCAGGTTGAATTCAATTAAATCATGCATTTGATATTTGTTTTCGAATTCGTTCTGAATTTAAAATGTTATTTTTAAGCATGTTGATGGTTTTTTCCATTCATAGTAAGGTATATGATGAAGGCTTAAATCAATTTTGGCAGTTTCATAATATAGTCGTAAATGTTATCAGTGAAAAATCAATTTTTATTTTATATTCGATGCATAGGTTTTTTGTATTTCCTTTCGTTCCTCATTTCATGTGCACTTTGTATCGAAATATATATTCTCTATCATTTGTACATACAAAGTACTTGTTCGTTTAAGTACGTTACCTAATATAATACAGTAATAATGAACCAAAGTACAAAGACTCGGCTGACAAAAAGCTGTATTTTCTTGGCAATGGAAACACTGCACTATAGTGAAATAACTACTTTATTGACTCTGCAGTTATTAACATCAGTTTTCTTTTCCTGATTTGCCAGATTAGCCCCATGTAAAACAAAACGAATATATCAACTTACGCATAAGCTCTCTGTAAGTTAGATTTCCCTAAAAAAAAATATCAAATTAGAAATTTTTTAAATAATATACAGAAAACGACATCTTAAAATATAACACAGTTCACTGACTAACATATCAAGCCACAGGCAATATCGCTGGACTTACGAACGTCAGATTCAGAGGGTAAGTTCCCATCAGGGCATACGGAAGCACTAAGTGATATTTCAAAATTTTACCCCTAAACGGGTGAAAGGACGAAGAATGTGTCTTCGAAGAATCGTCGCTATAACTCGAACTCTACGGCCTATCTTCGTGATTTTTATTCTGTGGGACATTCGTGCGTTGTTTGTTTTATGCTGATGCGTACGTAAATTCCTAACACTCTGTAAGATTTCTCTACTGGATGCAATAAACTAATTACCATAGATATAACCCAGTTAGTGAACCATTAGGCAGATGAGCCAAAAAGCAAGTATGGTCATCGAGATGTGAGATGTACAGAGTTACGCTTTATTTTTCTTTCGATCTGTGTGTTCACGGGTATATGTATTAAAATTATTATTTTTATTTAAAATATGCTGCCGACTAGTGCCTAACACTACCTGATGTTCTACAAGTATTGCACGTGGACAAAGCCGTCGGCAGACAGTTATTTCGGCTTTAAATTGTTCCTCTGTGAATTTATAATAATGAGATGCAAGCACTTAAGTGACTACAACAGCATGACCTACGTGAAAAGAAATGATTCTAAGACAACAGTTAACACTATTAATTTTACTTGTATTTACATCCCCCATCCTTACTCTATTGCCCTAATTTTACTTGTATTATCATCCTTATTCCTAAAACAGTAGTTTTCCTCTGGAGATGTAAGACGGTTTATATCACATGATACATCCAATAAAAGTATTAAAATAACTTAGTGAATTGTTACTGTCTAGGTATGCTTACGAAATTTATTGATTGTTGTATGGTAATAAAGTAAATGCGATGGCGTAATTATCAGTAAAACTATAAATATTTTGTAATTTCAACATTTATGATTGCTTACATGTATCGAATTAGTCTCGCCTCCAGAATTATGGTCAACTCCAAAACACTTTCAAGTAACTTCAGTTGTAACATTGTTTTGGGTAAAATAAAATCCAGATTAAGCTTTAAAACAGACTGTTCACATTACCAGAGTAGTATTTACACAAATTACTTTAAGGTGTACATAAATTTGATATCAAGTATGAAACACATATGCTGTTTATAGTGATATATGCGTATAGATATATGTGTAGGTGTGTGTATACATATATATATATATATATATATATATATATATATATATATATATATATATATAGGCTATTCCGTTAAAAATTTTCATTAATATTTTTTAAATTCAAATAAATTCGTTCCTTACACCAACTATTCATTAATTTGAAAATATAAAAGAGAACAATTTACACTAAACTGTAACTTATTATTTTTAAAATATGTCCCGTTTTAATATTTTATCTGCATACGTATACACATATACACATGTGGGCAACCAAAGTTTTCAGAACTATCAACTACATGAATTTACATACTTGTCGCCAGGTATCAGGTATATACATAATTTCCATTATTTCTCTCACTGCACACCAAGTAAAGAAACAAGTGTTAATTAATTTTTTTTAAGTATTTCATTTATTAAAACTGAATCACTTCTTAAAAACCTAAAAACCTTGTCAAATATTTGCAACCTTATCGTAAATATTCTCAGTCATTATTGTTTCACATTAAAATATCGGATAAAATGTATCTACTTGGAGGATTTTATTTCTTACATTTAAAATCCCATGTGTTTGTATACTCGTCAGCTTCGTGCTGTCACAATGTGCACTTGACTACGATGTCATTGCAGCAGCTGCACCAATATTTAGATGATTCAGCGACGGATATCGCCAATATGAACCAGGATGTCTCAGACGCAGCCGAAGATATCGCCAACATTAGAGAGCTGCTCATTGCGCGCCTGAAATGGTCGGCAACATGGAGAACAGCATCACCTCGGGCAAAGTCGTCGCAGCAGAAGAAGAGATCGCCAACACAGACGAAGAGGTGGTCGCAACCACAGCCGAGCACTTCGTAGACGCACCCGAAGAAGCCGTTGCCATAGCCGAGGAAGAAACCTTCATGGACGAGAAAGTCATCGTCGCACGAAAAGGGCCTGTTGTCGGGGAAGACGCAAACATAGGGTGAGTGTTCGGTCGTCTTCACAACCGATGAGGTGCTCATGCCTGGCAAAGAGGTTGCGATCACTGCTGTAGAGATACAAACAGACAGCCAATCAGGGGCGTCGTAAACAGGGGGGACGGAGGGGACACGTCCCCCCCCCAAAAAAAATTTCGTAGTTTTTAAGATTTTTTAAGATTAAGATTTCCTTCAGTTGTATATTAAATATTTTGATGCAGAAACTCTTTAAATAGCAGCATTTTGCAGCTTAAAATATAAAATTTCCCTGTGGAGGACTCCTACCCCCCCCCCT